>JAWPHD010009295.1:0-105321 GCA_037043455.1 Cyrtodaria siliqua | reverse complement strand
TATTAAACATAGTTCGGAATTACTGATTAACTAATTCGTTACAATGTGTTGATGAGCTGTTAAAACAACATAGCACATATATCATATAATGTGAGATGCGTAGATATTGTAACAATTGCGTCACTATTTAAACGAAAAAATTGCAGACTAAATGAAGAATATTTAAAGCAGACGAGATTCACTTAAATCATTGGAATTAGGAGAACTAACCACAATTAATTAGACGAAAACAACCACTATGTCGAGCAGACTAAATGAACATAACAGTGTGAACATGATATCTATGTATTAGGGAAATGTTCGGAGATGGTTCATTACGTGGTCCGGCCTTAATACCATTAAGCGATGAGAAAGCTTATATTAGCAGGATTTTATAAATGATATTTCGACAATAAAACACGTTTAGAAACATTGTTTTACTGAAAAATGCGATAACCTGTTTAAAATTACCTATTAAATGTTTTAATTTTACAATATACAAACGGGGTTGGATGGGGTATGAAAGTTAATACTCGGACCACGAAATGTTAACAATGAAAGGGTCAACACGAACAATGTATGTACCTATTGAGAGTCTAATATTGTGTTTGTTGGTGAGAGAATTTGTATTGGTAACTGTAAAGCCCTGTTAAACATACAATTGCACGAGAAAATGGTGTTAATTAATTTTGTATCAGATACTGAGGCTCAGTCAATAATTTTTTTTTTATGAAGTTAGCATAAAACATGTTTTAAATACGCGGTGTTTTAGTTTCGTTCTAAATAAATACAATAACGAAGTATCAAACAAATGTTAAATTGTTGTTTTCTTATTAAAGTAAAATACAAAGTACTATATATCATTAATATTAATTTATAAGAATAGTATTAAGCAATTTGTTTTGCATTTTATTAATTGTTAATATTATTGCAGCAATAATATATTACAACTTATGTGCCCTCAATGGTTTATTCTCTTGTTGCTCTGGCTTCTGCCAAGTCAATGAGTACCTTCTTTGTGGCTTTCTAGGCTATTTTTTTTATATTTATTTAATGCTTATAAATAACACCCATTTGCCTGCTGGCATTCTAAATCAAACGTGTCAGTCAAAGTTCCAGAAAGAATGACCGCCTTCCAATATTTTACCATGATGTAACATCATCACAGCTTTACATTTGATTAATACCAAGTTATCTCACAGGCTGTGGACTCTATGATGACGTCTACCTAAAACTCAAAAGGACGGTGGTGTTTGATGTTTGTCTGCAGTCTTGTCTTGTCGTGCTCTCAATGGTTTATTCTCTTGTTGCTCTGGCTTCTGCCAAGTCATTTAATACCTTCTTTGTGGCTTTCTAGGCTATTGTTTTTTTTGTATTTATATATGCACGAGCATCGCTATGTTAGACTTATATTACCTATTAATGCTGCCTTGTTGGTTAGAGAAAAGTTCATGGCGGGGATTTTGTTATTTACACTGTCCCGTTTTATAGGGTTGACAGTAGGGTAAGTGTGAGGGTTGGTGCACCCTAGAACATGGTTTAAACCCTAGTGGCCTTTTCTGCCACTGACCGTTCCAAGGCGGTAGCCCTATTGTCAACCCTTTTGCGTTTGTGATGTCTTATTTGGTCTTTTATTCGTTTTTAAATTTCGTCTTTGTTTCTGTGTGTGTGTTTGTGG
Organism: Cyrtodaria siliqua; assembly: GCA_037043455.1. NCBI lineage: Eukaryota > Metazoa > Mollusca > Bivalvia > Adapedonta > Hiatellidae > Cyrtodaria > Cyrtodaria siliqua. The sequence continues at coordinate 103,664 of JAWPHD010009295.1, read as the reverse complement.
TTGACTGTCGTCCTTGAATGCTGCTTTCCTGTTCGATTTTTATATCTATATTATATGTATAGGCTTTTGATATTAGAACTATTTTGAACAAATATTTAACACGTTAAATTTATTTAACTCTGAAATTCAAAAATAATTACAAAAACAAAAAATAAATATGTAAATACAAATATATCCCTTGTGATGTCCAAAATAGTCTTTGTATAAGTATTGTATTTTAACACTTTTAACATGTGTGGTATATCTCTCCTTATTGTATACTTTCATATTGTCCCGTTTAGTTTGCATTGAGATAAGTGTGCAATATTCTACGATATTGCACACATTGATATTGCACCGGAACTTTTTCTCGTGCTTGTTAAGAGCCGCGAAATAGAAATAAGGTACTACTTTCAAAAAAAAATAACGGAATCCTTCCTATAGTGTCAACAAAAAAATACGTGTTTTTTTTCAACCTTTTATGGCAGAAATCGAAAAAACAAATTGAAATGGTCACTCACCCACTGTTTTTAACGTTATCGAATGGTAAACAAACTTTAGAAAATCGCTTGATCATCCGACGTCGACGTCGTTTTCGCGCAAAATAATCATCCACACAAAATGAAACTGAATGACAAGATAGGAATTCCATCAAAAGCTATAAAAATAACACAAATACAATGAAAAGTAATAGTCATACAATTAACATTGATCGAAAACAATATGAAGGAATTCAATAAAAAGGTTATTGAATTTGTATGGCTAACTATTACTTGGAACTCGTTGTTTTGGCGCAGGACGAAGCTCGTCGTCCTTTGCCAAAACAACTAGTTGCAAGTAATATTTAGCCATACAAATTCCATAACCTATAGTGTGGAAATGTCGCTGTGTTGCTTCTATTCCATGAAATACAGATTAGTAGTATTTGTTTCTATTGTTGTTAACACTTTAAGATAACGATTTAATCTTCCAATTGAAAATATAACAAATAAAAAACAAAATCTCTCCCAAATGGATAACCATTAAAATTCGGTTACATTTTACGGTTAAAATTAATTTCAACATATCGTAAACTTGCTAACACATACGTTTATCTCTTGTTTCATTATTCTCGTAATAGAACCGAATGTATTTAATGGTATTGCAATGCTTTGTTATTCTAAGTACATGTACTAACACAATGCCAGCTAACAACATTTATTTTTGTATATATTATGTAAACATGTTCATGGGCCATATTTGGATTACAATAATAAACAATATATATATATATATATCATCCGAATGCAATAATTATATGGTAATATTATTTCAAATGTCGTCTGCTTAAATTTGAATTCAAACCTTCCGGTGATATTTTATATATAACGTGTTATGGAAAACATTCTTACTGAGTAGCTAACAGTGTAAACCATAATCATCTCAATCTGTTTTGAAAGTTCTTGCAAGCATAAATGTTTAAACATATTCAGATAATATATTGTTGCTGTATTTTTGACTAGACTGTCCAATGTCTAATTGTCATCCGCAACTTGGCACAGTCAGTAGCGCAGTAGATTTGTAACCGGAGGTGGTGCCACTGAATTTTGTCGGTGTGTTCTTGGGCAAACACTTTCCCTTGGTCTCGTCCGTCGGTTAGGGACGTAAACCGGTCAGTCCCGCGTATAGGTCTATCCTCCGAGCATGTTAAAGAACCATAAGAATCTATTCGATAATAAGAGTAGGGCACGGTTCCAGGATTCCTATGTATCCTTCCCCTCTCTCTGGGGCGGCTCTAAATAACTTGTACTGTGTTGATGAGCCGTTAAACAACATTCAATTCATCCGCAACTGCACTCAGCATTGTCATATACTGTAGCTGTCCCGTGCTAGTATCATGAATCAACCGTGGAATATATCACCCACACATAAAAGGGTTTGAGAGAATCTTACTTGTATTAGTTTAAATATAGACCTTTTGTCGGTTGAAACCTAAGATGAATTTTCTATCAGACAGAAACACTGTCGTAATACTTATTCAACGATTCTGATAGTATCGAAGGAAAGAAAAGAAGGCCATTTTTTTTACTTTATATTTTGAAAGTTGAATGGTGTTTTATGTCATTAAGGAACATTTTAGGCCATATTTTCTGGGTAGAACCAGTACTGTATACTTTCTGCAATCCGTAAGAATCGACACTTTCTCACCTACAAGTTGAGCTCCCAGTGGGAATTGAACCCGCAGCGGTGAGGTGAAAATGAGAATGTATACACATATAAAAAGGACAACCGAACATCTCCATAACTCAATATATCCATGGGACACGAATGACCGCACTAAAAACAATCCGTGTAAAATTGTACAATGCAAGAATATATATTCATAAATAAAGTTTATTTTGATGCAAAATCGATATGAACCTCTTGACATCATAGATAAACATCTCACATGTAAAGTTTCGAAACAATTGGTTAAAAACTGTGGAAGGATATATACGCACAGATGACTAACACCATATGCCACCTCACCATTCGATGGTAAACAATAAACATTTAAGGTACATATTAATGTCTTAAATATTATCTTTCATGACTAAGTAAAAAATATGTAACAAGTCGGATATCGTAAGTGAATTATTTATTTGATTTAAAACATTTTATTTCAAATATTTACATCAAAACCTCCTTCGTGCAGTAACCGTCTACTTAAACTATTATGTTTAATCAATCCACCAACAGTTTAGTTTACTCATTTTTCAACTCACATACCTCCTTTTTTCTTATTTTCGATTATAATGTATCATGCTTGGTATTTTGTTTCTTTATTTTTTTCTCATCTCTTTTTTGGATACTTTGGACGTGTGACCCTGGCCCGTGGGAGGCGATCTGTGTGGCTGTGTCGTGGATGCCCACCTTTTTTCATCTTAACAATTAGGTTTGACTGCATTCTGCAGGCAGAGTTGTTTCTATTGTTTTTACTCACAATTACTTAATGCATTTCAGAGCATATTCTGCCGTCATTCTGCCGTCTTACCGATGTAACTACATGTTTGCAGCTTCCTTACATTTTCTTTTCATGTTTGCCCTCACGGGATCCCTGCCATATCTTTTCTCAATACTGCTGAACATTTATTCTGTATCGCATTCAACCAAAGCGATAGTCCATCCATACAAACACATAACTGTTGGAACATTTTACTTAACAAACATACACTTTTCAACACAACTGATAAACATTATTTTAACAACTACTCTGTTCACATGGGCAAGTGTACTACTGATGAAATCTGGAGACATTCAGCCAAATCCTGGTCCCGAATCTTCGCCCAACACTTCACTAGTGTCTTCCTCATCCAATGACGATACATCCTCTATGTTTGACAACTTTAGCTTATCCCATAACTTGTCCCTAGTTCACTATAATGTACAGAGCATCTTACATAAGCTAGACATACTCAAGTCCGAACTTTATCAATTTGACATCCTTACATTCTCTGAAACTTGGCTTAACGAGACTGTACAATGCGACGAATTAACATTTCCAACTTTCCATAATCCCGAACGAAAAGACCGTATTGGTGATAGTCACGGGGGTGTTTTACTCTATATAAAAGATACGATTCACTACACCCGTAGGCCTGATCTTGAGTTAAATATTCTTGAGTGCATCTGGGTGGAACTTGTTTTAAACCACAAACACATACTTATTGGAGTATTTTACAGACCACCCAACTCTGACGCCATACATACTACCATGATTGAAGATTCTATAAGTCTGGCAGTTGATACTGGCATTAAAGATATTATTGTAACTGGCGACCTTAATTTCAACATGTTAAACGTACAAACTTCCAGAAAAATATCAAATATGTGTCAACAATTTGGACTACACCAAACTATTAATGACCCCACACATTTTACTGAGAATTCTTCGTCCATAATTGATATATTACTTGTAAGTGATGTTAATAACTTAATCACTAGTGGTGTAGGCGAGCCCTTTTTAAACCAGGATATTAGGTTCCACTGTCCAATCTATGCCTTTTTCAAATTTAGGAAACCAAAATTTAGATCATATTCAAGACGAATATGGAAATACGAACAAGGCGATTATGACTTACTTCGTGATAAAGTACGCACATTCGAGTGGAATAGTTTAGCCAATGCTGATATAAATATTTATGCAAAAAGTACATCAGAGAAAATAATTTCCTTTAGTGAACAGTGTATTCCCAATAGAAATGTACAAATTAAACCCTACGAACCACCATGGATAAATAATGACATCAAACGTTTAATTAGAGCCAGGAAAAGAGCATACAAAAAATGGAAAAACTCTCAAACTAAAAGCAATTTTGAAAAGTTTAAGAAAATACGAAATAAAATAGTTAATAAAATACGTGAAGCAAAACAACATTATTACGACGCCCTCTCTAACAAGCTTAACACGTCTAATATTACGTCAAAAGACTGGTGGAAAACATTAAAAGCGTTCATAACCTCTTCCGAAAAACCATCCATTCCCCCGTTAAATGATAATGGCTCAATAATTTGTGATGACTTGGATAAAGCAAACCTATTAAACGATTTTTCAAAGCCAGTCAGAACTAAACGATGAAAACACCGAACTTCCTTCCCTGCAAACTGCTAACGATAGATTAAGTCTCCAACCATTTATTCTTACCCCACAAGAAGTATATGAAGCCTTAAAATTACTAAAAATTGGTAAAGCGACCGGCCCAGACGAGATAAACAATCACGTTCTCCGCGAAGTAGCTTTAGAAATGTCTGTTCCCCTCTGTAACTTATTTAATACATCTATTACAAAGGGAGTTATTCCCGAAGTATGGAAAGAAGCTTTTGTATGTGCGGTTTTCAAAAAAGGCGACCCTTCACTTGTCAACAACTATCGTCCTATATCCCTACTTAGTGTTGTTGACAAAGTGTTTGAAAGACTCTTGTTTAAACACATCTTCAATTTTTTCCGTGATAATAACTTCTTGACTGCTTTCCAGTCAGGTTTTATTCCTGGAGATTCAGCAGTGAATCAACTTACTTACATATACAACGCCTTTTGTAAAGCAATCGACGCCGGAAAAGAGGTGCGGGTTGTATTTTTCGATATAAGTAAAGCATTTGACCGTGTATGGCACAAGGGCCTACTTGCAAAATTAAAAGCAGCGGGCATAACTGGAAATCTCCTAATCCTACTATCTGACTACCTCAAGAATAGACGCCAAAGGGTTGTCATCCCTGGAACTAAATCAAAATGGAACAATATAAATGCTGGCGTCCCTCAAGGATCCATCTTAGGACCCCTTCTTTTTCTTGTTTATATTAATGACATTGTTGCGGATATCGCTTCAAACATACGCTTATTCGCCGATGATACTAGTCTTTATATTATTATAGAACATAACAATGTAATTGCAGAATCTGCCAATACACTAAACTCTGACATACAAAAACTTACCGAATGGTCTAACAAATGGCTTGTAACGTTTAATCCTACCAAAACGGAAGCATTACTTATTTCGCGTAAACGCAACAAACCAGTGCATCCACCACTTATGATGTTAGACCAACACATACAAGAAGTTACCTCCCATAAGCATCTTGGTTTAATTTTGTCTAATGATTGTAGTTGGCACTCTCATATTGAATACATTCAATCAAAAGCATGGCCTAGAATAAACATAATGAGGAAGTTAAAACACCAGTTAGATAGGAAAGCACTTGAAACAATATACATATCTTTTATAAGGCCACTTTTAGAATATGCTGACGTCACATGGGATAATTGTACAGCTTATGAAAAAAATGAGCTTGATAAAATACAAAACGAAGCTGCAAGAATAGCTACGGGTACAACTAAACTAGTGTCACTTCACAATTTAAATCAAGAGGTAGGCTGGGAATCTCTCGACTCTCGTAGGAAAAAACACAAACTCATCTTATACTATAAAATGATTAATGGTTTAACACCTCAGTACCTATCACTGTTAGTCCCAACACCAGTTCACGCTGCATCTAACTACAATTTACGCAATGCAAATGATTTTCAAACCATTAATTCAAGAACAAATCTTTACTTCGATTCATTCCTTCCTTCTGTTACTCGTGAGTGGAACAAACTTCCACCGGAGGCCAGAAATGCTGCTTCCATTGACTCTTTCAAACATTACTTATACCGTAACAAAGTACATACTCCATCATACTATTACAAAGGTTCTAGACGGGCACAACTTCTTCATACTCGTCTTCGCACTAAATGTAGCTCACTAAATCATGACCTGTACTCAAAAAATATTACGGATTCACCGACATGTCAATGTGGAAGCATCGAAAATACACACCACTTCCTTTTGAACTGCCCTCTTTATGACAACATTCGTACTGAAATGTTGGATACATTAATACCACTTTGTAACGTCTCATTAAATATACTATTATACGGAGATCCGTCGCTCGCAATCCAAACAAACATAGCTATATTCGAAGCTGTGCACAGGTACATCATGTTGAGTAAACGGTTTTAATTGTATTTTCTAACAATAATTTAACTAGGAAGCTGCATACTACTATCTTATTTATTTGAACAGGGGAAGGCTATACGCGATTTGTGTTGCATACGCTCGTTGCCCCACCCCACTGTCACCGTCCTGTGTATCCCAAACGTTTTCATTATTTTTTTCCCCCTAAAATATATATAATTCCTCATTTATTTTCCAATATAATATATCATGTTAATTGTTTGAATCTAAATTACCTTAGCTTCATTTTTTTATTGCCTTAGCATTTTCTTTTTGCTGAACGTTTATATGTTGTCTTTGTTATTTTTTGCTACACTTGTAATGTTTTGGATGAAGTTCACATCTCTAATAATTGTATATAACCGTCATTGTTATTTATTACAAACAATCTTTCATAGGAGAAGAATTCTATAAGCAGTTTGCTTTCATTCTAATCCTTTAATATAATTGTACAATGTATATATGAAATGTTGTAAACCATTGAAAAAATAAAATACGTTTAAACCAAAACCTCCCAAATATAAAGGGTGTTACATAAAAAATTAAATTGCATCATGCAATTATTTTATTTATTTATTAAAGAGACACGCAGCATTTCTGAAGTATTTATCAAGCATTAAAATTAGCACCTCGATTGATTAATCACGAACTGATTTGCACTTTACACCTGCTTGCATATATTTAAATTATAAGTTATAACATTTTGGAGTTTAATTTTTTTTAAATTGCTGCATGTAGCTTTAATATGCGCACCTCTCAGCCTGTATTGTTTATATGGTGCAAGTCATTTTCAAAAAATGTGGGGTTATATATATATATACATGTATCTGTTGTTTATTTGTTTGGTGGCGTAGACCACCCACCTTTCTGGGTAGAACCAGTAATATACAACTCCTGCCATCTGTTATTCCACAAACTTTATAATCAATAAAATTCAGAAACATCATTTCAGTCAAACATAGTCGGTCAGATTTATAGAAACACATTGATATTTTCGTATTAGCCCTTATTTTGAGCCAATCCAATGAACTGTCCAGTTAAAGTCGCCATCGATCCACCTCTGTCAACAGTCAGACATGCATGTTGATATGATATTGTGCTGAACTGGTGATCCTGGGAATTTCGAAATTAGTGGGTCCAAATAACCTTAATCCCTCAAGTCACAAATGTTACTAGACATATTTTTCTTGAAGTTGATGCTAGTACTGTCCGTATGAGGTATAGCTGATTCATGATTCAAAAAAAATAAAAATATTGTACACCGTCGCATTATTCTATTCTTGTTCGTTTAAGTATTTCTGATTCGGTTGATAATGTTGTAAACATTTATTATAATATATATGTGACTAGACACTTGTTTCAATAAAATCCTCCCATATTTTGTGATTTCAGTACAGTTTTCCAGCGTCTCAGGACATCAGGGACTCTGAAAATAAAAATGATACAGATTCTGTTTAAACCATACATATTTTTGTTTCAGCTTAAATAGGTAACAAGTTGGTGAGTTGAAACAGATGAATAAAAAGTGATTATAGAACTTTTTTTTATAAGAATGTAAATTGAACAGAACATGGTGGGAACAAAAACTATATTAACTTCTAATTTTACTTTAATTTTTTAAACATGATCACTGGCGGTTTCAAATGCGGGACCAAAATATGGTGATCGCCGGTTACTTTTCTTACCAGTTTTTTGTGTTAAAACAAACCCTGTTGAATTTTTTTTTTTGTTATTCATTTTTTTTTTTACAAAACATTGGGTTGGAGGGTCTAAGATCCGAAAAAAAACACCAAAAAAACTCTGGCCTAAGTTGGATCAACAACACATTAAATATGTCATTCAGAGCCGCCCTTGAGAGAGGGAATGGGCACATAGGAAAATTAAAAAATGATACATATTTTGTTTACCGTAACCAGATTTCGTTTCAACTTACATAGTTAACTAGTTGTAGAATTGAAATATGCTGATGAATAGTGATTTTAGAAAAAAAAATTACATGTAAAATGAATTAAAAAAAAAATAATTCCGGCTAATCAACACATTACCGGTATACCTTATTTAGAGCCGCCCCAGAGAGAGGGGAAGGAGGACACATATGATAGGAATTTGAGAACCTGCCTTATTCTAACTAATGAATATTTTCTATGGTTCTTTATCGTGCTCGAAGGATAGACACCCCAGTTTAAATCCGAATCCAACAAACGAGGCTGAGAAACTCAGTGGTGCATGTGTGACTTTAACCCGAAAGCTCCATATTGCTATCGTCCGCCATGCTAACGCTGGGCCATGCCAGCACATTATTTTAAGTCAGGGTCCTGGTTAAGTTTCATATTGTAGATGTAATACAAGGATGTTTTTATTTTGTTCATTTCATTTTACATCCGTACTATGGACAATATGACCTATTTATGTGTCGATGTGCTGTAAAACATCATTCATTCATTTATTTTTTATTTTTAGTATAAGAAGTCAAACTAAGTGCAGGTGCACAATGCCACATATTTTGCAAAGAATATTATACATTGATAAATTCATAGATTTTTTGAAACTGTGCTTACCTACACACTGGCTTACACAAGGCTCTTGATTTAGTTATACAGATTACTGTGAGACTGGGAAATGACTTGGTGAATACAGGCTGTGGTAACACACTGCACACTGACACTGCCTCTATTAAACATATCTGAAAAAATAACATACTGTATTGTTCCTTTTAATTTTTATATTATTATTAATAACTATGTTCAACTTTCTTAACGCTATCAATGCCAGCTTTCCATAATAGTTTCCTTAAAACACAACTGGAATTGAATGTGGTGCTTTCTGGATACTGCTTGAAAATACTACTTGTTCATGAAATTATGTCACCTTACATTTTGGAGCTTACATTTTCATCAATTCATCACTCATGAACGTGTTTCAGATTCAAGAAAGAACACTGATGGTAGTTCTGAGTTTCCTTATCTTTACGTAGTATACGTATGTAAACACTACGGAAAACCACGTGTAAGAGGAAATTCAGTTCGGCCTAACCAGTCGTACTTCCCAACGCAGTGTTCTGTAAAAATTCGACTTGCATTAGATCAAAAATATGGTTATAAAGTAACTTTTGTTGAAGAAACGCATAACAACGCGGTATCATCCGAAACATTAAAACACTATCCGACACAAAGGAGATTAAACTCAGAAGACATAAAAAAATCAAACCACTTCTCTCCATGGATGTGAAAACTAAAAACATAAGAGAACACGTAGAACAAATAACAGGCAAATGCATTCAAAATAAAGATATTCATAACATACACGCACAAATTAGAAATAACGATCAACAAGGCAGAACGGAATCACAATTACTATACGACACAATTGAAGAATTAAAAAAAAATGACCCCGGATCGACAATACTTTTAGAGCTTGGTAAAGACAACGTTTTGGAGCTTCTTTTTATTCAAACTTCAGAAATGAAGAAAACGTTAAAAGAATATCCAGGTTTTCTGTTCATGGATACAACTTACAATCTAAATATTGAAAATTATCCACTGTTCTGTATATTAACAGAAGATGGAAATAGATCCGGGCGTCCAGTTGCTTATTGTTACTTAAAATCAGAAAAGAAAGAAAATTTAAATAGAGTATTAGAAATCCTTACACAAAATAACGACACATCGTCTGTAAAAATAGTCATGGTTGACAAAGATGCGAACGAAATAAATGTTATTTCGGACAATATTCCTTCGGCCTCAATTCTGCTATGTACGTTCCACGTACTCAAATATTTCAAGAAAAAGGTAAGCGAATGTGACATTGACATACCTTATAAACAGACACTTATGAAGTTGTTGACAGCTCTCTGCTATGCAAAATCTGAGGATGATTATTCAGATAACTACAACATTCTCAAAACCTCTGTCCCCGGTTTCATTGCATAGTATGACAAAAATTGGCACAACTGTATTCAACTTTGGGTTCATTATTTTAGGGACAAATTAGAATGTTTGGGCAACCACACTAACAACAGAATCGAAAGTCATAATCAAAAACTAAAGCAGTATATCAAGAGAACAAACCATTTAGAGCAGTCTGTTAAGCGACTTTTCAAATTTATACATGACACTTACAGATCGAAACACTTAAATCAATTCAAAAACTTGAAAACTCGAATTAACACGAGAAACGTATCACCGCTTCATGCGGAAATTGCCAGTGTGTGTGAGCATGCTGCGTCAGATCTCCTGTCTCGGCAACTAGATAAACATACACACAACAAATATGTTATCACGACGCATGTCGAACAGACGTACACAGTAAATGTAAACGAAAACACATACACTGTCACGAACAATGCTGAGGTTTGCACGTGCGCATTTCACACAGTATATTCCTTGCCTTGTCACCACATATTTAGTGTAAGAACACATTTAGGCCTTCATTTATTCGATAAAAAATGTGTAGCAACCCGTTGGCTTAAAGAAATAAAAAACAGTGAAATTGAACTTCCAATTACCAACATAATTTTAGTAGAAAGAAAAAACAAAAATACGAAAATGACGCCACGGGAAACATATAACACAGCAACAAATGTTTTCAAAGATTTTGCCCAATTTCTTTCGACATGTGGTGAAAAAGAATTTAATGAGAAAATTAATTGTTTGACTGACTTAAAAAATTCTTGCAATCAACCAATTTAAGAATTCCACAAATACAAACAAGTGTCGGTTTTGAACAAGCATTTGATTCCAGAAAGGAAGAGGTAATGGATGCGGAACTAGAATTTTTGCCAACAAAAACAGCATCTGCAACACATGCAATTCCAACAAACATGTAATTCGGACAACATCAGAAACCCATGAAAATCAGACAACACATGAAAGTCTGACAACATTAGAAACCACGAAAGTCTGACAACACATGGAATTCTGACAACACCAGAAACCCATGAAAGTCAGACAACACATGAAAAGTCAGACAACACATGGAAGTCAGACAACTAATGAAAGTCTGACAACACATGGAATTCTGACAACACCAGAAACCCATGAAAGTCAGACAACACATGAAACCCATGAAAGTCAGACAAAACATGAAAGTCTGACAACACATGGAATTCTGACAACACCAGAAACCCATGAAAGTCAGACAACACATGAAAATCTGACAACATCAGAAACACTTGATAACCCAATTGTACAAACACAACAAGAAACGACACAAAACTCTATTAGGGATAAAATACAAATTCCAAAAGGGCAAAAATAAACCATTTTGGGAATTTTCTAATAATACAAAACGGAAAAAAAGGATATCACATCTGAAACCAAGAAAATGTGTTACAAAATAGAAATATCGGAAACAGAGGAAAATCAATCTGTCAACACTTCTTGGTTGAATTTCAAAATAATCACAAAGACGCAATCTAAAACGGTGATTTATTAGATGATCACATTATAGATTTTTGTCAAACAATTATGTCAGATCAATTCAAAATTGAAGGATTCCAATCTTCCACACTCTTTCAAGATATCAAAAAATTCAAAAAAGTAGAACAGCCATTCATTCAAATTCTCTTTCAAGGCAATACACAAATGGGACATTGGGTTACAGTTTCGAATATCGGCAGTACACTAAACAAGGTTTTTCTATACGACAGTCTTAATACTGCAACCATTCATCATCACATACGACGACAGATATGCGCAATATTAAAATCTGATTTCACAACTGTATCAATCAATCAGTTTCAAATGGCAAAACAAATCGGCGGAAAAGATTGTGGTGTTTTTTCTATAGCATATGCGGTAAGCCTTGGATTAGGACAGAATCCAGAAAATCTTAAATTCGACCAAAAACAAATGAGGAAGCATCGTTTGACCTGTTTAGAGAACAAATACTTTTCGGCCTTTCCAGCAACAAACATTGAACAACCAGCATCAAAAACTGAAAAGAATATAGAACTTTATTGCCATTGCAGAATGCCCCATGATGACTCAGATCCAAAAATAATAGAATGTTCTGGTTGTTCAGAGTGGTTCCACTTCTCTTGTCTTGATAGGCCTGAAAATGAATTGGAACTTTTCTTAGACGATAAATGCACTCAATCATTTTATTGTAGCGAAGGGTGCTCTGCTCGATGAACAATAGTAGATATAAAAGACGAAGTTTATATACGGTGCTACAAGGTTCTCAATTACTTTGAGGAATATATATATATATATATATTATATTATTATTAGAACATAATCGTTTCATAAACCACCTCTGGCGCGGTCTTAAAAGCCCGTAAGTTAAGGTTGTGAGATACAATTATCCATATAGATATTATATAGTTATTACAATTATCATATTCATTATTATAAAACAATTCATAAACCACCTCTGGCGCGGTCTTAAAAGCCCGTAAGTTAAGGTTGTGAGATACAATCATCATATAATTATTATAAAACATTTCATAAACCACCTCTGGTGCGGTCTTAAAAGCCCGTAAGTTAAGGTTGTGAGGTACAATTATCATTTTAATATTTATAAACAATTTCATAAACCACCTCTGGCGCGGTCTTAAAAGCCCGTAAGTTAAGGTTGTGAGATACTAGAAATAATATGTATAATCTATAGTGGGGATATCTGTCTATGCAATACTTGGTAAATGTTACATAGGCCACCACCTGATGAGACTCGCTGAGGAGTCGAAATAGATTATCAAAAAAAACAAATCAAGAAAAAAAGCAATATATAATATTTATTATTTATTTCAACTAACAAGTTTTTCCAAAATATAATATCTAATTTAAAAAATACATGTAACAAACAAGTATAAAACCTGTATAAAACCTTTTTATACGTGTCACTAACTAATCTCCTTATTGACACTTATTACTTCATACGTTTTCCATTGTCACTTCTATTATACGTGTCACTAACTAATCTCCTTATTGACACTTATTACTTCATACGTTTTCCATTGTCACTTCTATTATACGTGTCACTAACTAATCTCCTTATTGACACTTACCGTAGAGTCATTATTACGATTCGTGTAATTCTCATATATACGTGTCACTAGACAGGTAACAGAATAAACGTATACGTGTAAATAGCGTCGGTCGTTCTAAAAATGATCAGAATTAAGTAATATATATGAACCACCACCATTTCATATGTTTCAATGTTAAACACTTGTCCTACACTACTGTACAGTAATTAAAAGTGTATTTACCCACACAAATCCCTACACAGGCTACAGAAAATCCATGCCATGAGTCATGACCCATTTCATTTGCTTGGTGACCCATTTCATTTGCTTGGTGTGTTTCACTATCCATATTAATTCTCCGACATAGATGATAGATCTATTTGTTTGTAGTTTGTAAATTACGCACGCACTCAAGTCAATCATGTAAAACTTGGAATTATATACGATCACTGTTTCGATAAAGATCTAACGACTTAATTCCACTCCTGTACAAATGTCTATGTGTGTATGTATGCATCTGCATAATTTGATCTTTGAATACGTGTACACCGTGTGTGAGCTATTTTTAGCACATCGTTGGAAAAATAGAACAGTTCAGTTCAATTCAAAATTTAGCTTTAGTGACAGGCAGGGGCGTAGAGTGGCCAACATTGAAGTTACTCACGATACCTAAACGCCTACTTTGCGGACGCCTATTAGGACTTGCGCCCGTCCCCATAAACCTATACTTATGCTGCAACTAAGTTGCGGGGGGTTTGGGTCCTCCCCCAAGAAAATTTGGGTTAATGGTAGTCTTAAATGGTGCATTCTGGTGTAATGCCAGGCATATTTTAGAATAATATGTCATGACACTTTGACCATTGTAGAAAATGAAGAATAGACCTGAACCCTCATAAAGCTTACGATTTTATTGCATTTTTCGAGTTTTAAATCTTTCAATTTTTTCAGACATTGATTGTAAAGTTGACTCACGTGAGTAAATGAGTATGGCACGCTACGCGCCTGACAGTGTTTGATTTAAACATATTTTATTGCCAATATTTTACATACATATCAAATATAAACATATATACGATAGACATATTATAATGACAAATGGGTTGGGTTACAAGTTCTACCAACATTAGATGTGAACTTCGTCCAGGGAGAAGTGGGGGTTTATGGCGTGCGATTGACTGGCCCTGGGCTGGGTGTTTTTCTGTGTCGCCGCCATTTTTAATAGCCTCTGAAAGAGTGAAATGCAGGTACCAACTTTCAAAACGGGCACGAAAATGTATATTCACGAAAAAATAAGAAATTTTCAAAAAAGGTAGAACAGGTAATGATCTTCGACTCCTGGCAATTTAAACAATATTTAAGAATATACAATTGTTGTACCCGTTTTGTAACATTGGCAATTTCGAAGAAAACAAAAACTAGTTTTTTCCGATCTTCGCATTTGTACCGCGATTTCCGACTATGATATCTCAATAAAACCTGTCAACACGATTGTTTGATGAATCTCCGACATGATAACTGACTTCTGATATGATTTGTTTTCTTTGCCATCTAGTATAAGCTTAAAACTAGTGTTTATTAAAAGACTACTATACAATCCGCGCATCTGCACGTGCTCGCAAAATGGGAACTACGTTGCCGCCAACCCCAATTATTTATGTTTGAGTTATGCGGTTCACGCACGTGAAATGACAAGATTGCTCCCCTACTGTAAGGAAAAGATATGTAAAGCAGCAATATTGAAGAAAAAATGAACGTTGTCATGTGTAACCGCGAAGAAGATGTAATTTGATTTGATACAAAAAGTATCATGAAACGATTTTTCTTCTATTTTCCATGTAAACATTAGGTAGTATTGGGTAATACAAATCAAATGTACTACAAATGTATTTCTTTTCCATTGTTTTTGTTGATTTAAAGAAAAACAACTAAGGCTTTAACGCATACATGTGAAACAATGTTAGCATGGCATAATCTGCAGAACTGAGGTCTTTATTTTGTTTAAACGAAAACTCAACAGAATGAATTAATGTAAATCAAATGGAATTCATTTTGTCGACTGTCAATGAAAGGCAGCTAAATGATAAATTCATTTTCTCCTTTGAGAATGTAAAATGAATTCATTTTGCTTCAAATTACACAACAATTTTCACACAATTTTACAGCTATAATTACTTTTTACCAATCAACAATACCGCATATTCACATTGAAAATACACGGAAAATCAGACGTATTGCGTTAACAGTTTTGTTGAATATAGTTAAGGTTTGGGATATTTAAATTGTTTATACGTTTTACAGATCACCAATACTACACGCCACATACACTATACATTGCTTTTAGTTTGTCTGTTGCATAACCATCCCATGAAATCATGCACACAGAGGTACATGTTTAAATATCCAACGTTTTCACATAATCACAAGGCTCTTAGGTATTAGAACATAATAGGTTTACGATATACTCCAATTCCAGTAGAATGCATACCATCTTCGTGATGGCTCAAAATTGGAGTTCTTTGATCTGTTCAACAAGGAGCAAAAGATCGTGAACGTTGGTTAGCATTTTCACTACCTTTCATGAACAAAATCTCAATCAAAACGAGACTGTAATATTTTTTTTTATATTTATCGTGTTCAGCAGAAATTTAAATTTAAAATTCATTCTTGTTCAAACAGCAGTTTTATTGATATGGGAACAGCAAATTGATGTTCGTTTTGACAATCAGACTCATATAACCGAAACATCTAATCCTATATGGAACGTATACCTATAATGAAGATTATATGAATCGGAAATGGCCTCATACGTAGTATTCAAGTATTGTTATTGTATATGTTAAAACTCTAGTTAAAAATATGGTATATGGATTATATTCTATCCCCGAGATTGATACATTTATATAATTATTCAAATTAAAAGCTTCGCATTTCTCAAATAACATGAAATCGACAGACGACTAGCTTTTAATTAAGAAACATGTATATTTAGCTTCCAAGGGATCCACATTTCAGTATTTATGCGCATTGTTTATTCTGGGAAGTAAGTAACAAACAACTAGTGTGTGTAGTGTCGATATATGCCACAAAGTGACTTTTTATTCACAAGGGTGTGAATATGTTTAAAGTTCAATTAGTAGACATGTAATATTGCATGAAACATTGTAATATTATGTAACACATATTAATTTCCTTTAATTGCATAATGAAACTGATATAGAATAAAGCACTATAAAATTAGATGTACTAAATATTATTATGCAATATTACGTAATCTAAGTTGTTACACGATTTGTCGTTAATTGGAAATAACTGTTTTTTATATTAAAAACATTAATGGTGTTTATATAATCTTTAATTAGCTATGGCGATTTTCGCCTAATCATGGAGCTTAGATGTAGAATAAAGTCAATACGAGCGCCATGATATAGTGTTTATTTATATATTTATTATTTTTTTGTAGGGTGGTTGGTTGGGGATTGTGGCGGTTTTAGAATTTTCCACTCCGACTGACTGTTGTAAAACACAGAGCCTGAATGGGATATGTTACAGATAACCCTAGTGATGAACGGGGCCCGCCCCGCTGTTTTAATAAGCCAATGGTCTTCGTGTTGCGTTATAAACACTGAAGCGCGTAATATGTTTATAAACCGGGGTCCAGGACGTACGTACAGAGAACAAACGCTTTGCATAAATATCCAATCACTTCGCAATTAGATTATTTATGCGCATTGTTTATTCTGGGAAGTAAGTAACAAACAACTAGTGTGTGTAGTGTCGATATATGCCACAACGTGACTTTTTATTCACAAGTGTGTGAATATGTTTAAAGTTCAATTAGTAGACATGTAATATTGCATGAAACATTGTAATATTATGTAACACATATTAATTTCCTTTAATTGCATAATGAAACTGATATAGAATAAAGCACTATAAAATTAGATGTACTAACTATTATTATGCAATATTACGTAATCTAAGTTGTTACACGATTTGTCGTTAATTGGAAATAACTGTTTTTTATATTAAAAACATTAATGGTGTTTATATAATCTTTAATTAGCTATGGCGATTTTCGCCACTCTCATCAGACAATTTGACTGATGAAATCGCCATAAGAAAGGGAAAGAAACAAAAACAAAACGAATGACCTTGTCATATATCGAACACGAAACAACAAAAGAAAACAAACCAATTAATTAAGCGTATTTTATGCTGATGTTTTAGCGAAATGCACATTATACCTTAACGCGTCTGAACGATCGTACATGAACACATGGTGCGATTCTGACATAAATGTACACGTGAATAACGAATAATTTACATACATTAAATCACTAAGCAAAAACTAATTCATATACGTTGCACCTCTCGTAAAGTGATATTCCGTCGAATGTACGACTTCAAACTGTCTCTTTCAAGTGGACCCTTGGAAACGGCCGGACACGACACATACGAAACATATGTATATCCATGTAGTTTATAAACACGAACGACCCTACATGAACACATGGTAAGGTCACTCCCGTGTGTACGAATACAACCCCACATGAACCCATGGTGGGGTCAATATTTGATAATGAGTCTAGTTTGAATGCAAACCGCTCACAAGTAATCAGTGAAATGATCGCATGGATGTTCCGTGTTATCTTTATCTGTAATGTTGAGCGACTATGTAATGAAGGCCGTGAACCCACTGGCCTCTATTTATTGATGTATGTATTTGACCGCAACTGCGCGTCGCACACGTTGTAAATAGCTCCACCGCCGACTTCTCCACTGGCGTCTGTAAACGGCGAAAAAACAGCATGTCTGAAAAAACAAAAACAACGTAGACCTTCCGCTGGGCGATGCTACAAATTTTTTACATATCAAAAAGTACTGTTTGACACCTGTTGTCAGACGGACGCAATCGTATGGCTTTTTCACGTTAAGCGTGGGATTTATTGCCTATTTGAATTAATTAAAACAAATAGTCATGTTTTACCGCAAATAACTCAGACACACATTTATAACGTTTATTCGAGCTTGTTATAATCTAAACAATATTTTATTCAAGTACTGAATGGGATTGAACAACAGGCAATGCCTATGTAAGACCTCTCCCATTTTTTTAATTTTTTTTTTAATTTTTTTTTAAAATTTAAACTTTTTTTTTTTATAATTTAAACAAATTCGAGCTTGTTCGGGTAATGAACCACTTATACACATCAAGAGATAATTTAATTGGAATGAACAATGCTTTCTAAGTTATGTGTGACATGTAATGGAGATAATGCGAACATGTATTTATTTCTAGTGCCATTTCGCTCACATCACTGAGAGCAGTGGCAGAAAACAGACTCCAGCGTAATTGGAGTGTCTACAATACACTTTGCAGCAACTCTTCAGATTAGGGTGAGAAGGTCCTAGGCCCATTCTCCATATTTTATCTCGATGTACATGGAGGATGAGCCTGGCATGTTCATGCCTGTTAGGCGCCATATAACCTTTCATGTGTTGGTGCACCTTAAAACCCAATTCAATTCAATTCAGGTAATGAACCATTATAAACGGCAAGAAATAATTAATTTTAATGAACATTGCGTTCTAGGTTATGTATGACACAGAATGGATATAATGCGAACCTACCGGAAGTTGACCGGGTGGCCATTCTTAATCAAAGATCCAGTAATGATAATATATTCTAATGACCATTAATTGTACCATTAACTGAATTAGGTGGAGGTGAACGATTCCCACGGACATCTTTGAACATTGAACTGTCTGCTACCACTCACAGACAAAGATAAATGGCTATTAACTGACACCTGTTGATAAGATCACAGACGTATGAGCTCTTGAATTTCGGAAAGATTCAGAGAACTGTGAGCTCTTGAAATGTTACAATTATCAATGAACTTGATATTTAATATTTTCAAATATATGACATATATTTTGGGGATTGTGTCTAAAAGGACGTGTCTTAAATGACTTAGATCTACGAACTCAATGGCCCGTATATTTGATATTATCTTTTCTGATATCATGGAGTCGACTGGCATTCATACGCTTGTAAACGATTTGTGTGCGTTAGACCCACGTGTTATTTTGCCGACTAATGTGTTAACACTGTCATTCATGATGACGTATTCGGTTGTTTTTGCCTTCGAGGCCAAAGCTTTTTCTACTATTTCGGACAGTGAGGCCGTGACACTTTGAGTGACGTTATCTGTTATTTCGTTTATTAAAGGGAGTACATCGGGATTTTCATGGGAGTTTAGGTGTCCGACTGAGAATTGACAAATATTAATATTTTCTATTCTATATGACCAAAACATAATGAATGATCCTACACACTATCTCTTATTTGCAAAGAAATTCCTTCTGCGCGGTAATACGTGCTATCCTAGATGACGCACTAGGGTTAATTTCGGCATTTTACGCCCGATTCCGTCCTAACTATATGGTGTTGTGAGAATTTAGACGTTAATGAAATGATTCTAACGTCATAATCTGATTGATATTTCTGTTATTTCCCTTATTAAATTAGCAGGTAAAACTTATACTTCCCCTGATTTGCTGGTGGTTTTCTTTGTTGACCTTATCGGCGTCGGGCTGTCCTTGCTGTTCTTTTTCTTTGAGGCAATTCTCTGAAATAGTGAATACAGCGAGGGACACCATGTTTAGTGAAATACCGCTCTATAATAAGGCACTTACCCCTCTATGTATGAGAGGGCACTAAAATATCGCTCTATAATAAGGCACTTAACGCCTCTATGTACGAGAGGGCACTAAAATACCGCTCTATAATCGGGCACTTAACGCCTCGACTGTATGAGAGGGGACTAAAATACCGCTCTATAATAAGGCATTTAACGCCTCTATGTAAGAGAGGGCACTAAAATACCGGTCTATAATCGGGCACTTAACGCCTCGAATGTATAAGATGGCACTTAAAATACCGCTCTATCATAAGGCACTTAACGCCTCGAATGTATGAGAGGGCACTAAAATGCCGCTCTATAATAAGGCACTTAACGCCCTGATGTATGAGAGGGCACTAAAATACCGCTCTATAATCGGGCACTTAACGCCTCGAATGTATGAGAGGGCACTTAAAATACCGCTCTATCATAAGGCACTTAACGCCTCGAATGTATCAGAGGGCACTTAAAATACCGCTCTATCATAAGGCACTTAACGCCTCGAATGTATGAGAGGGCACTAAAATGCCGCTTTATAATAAGGCACTTAACGCCCTGATGTATGAGAGGGCACTAAAATACCGCTCTATAATCGGGCATTTAACACCTCGAATGTATGAGAGGGCACTTAAAATACCGCTCTATCATAAGGCACTTAACGCCTCGAATGTATGAGACGGGACTAAAATACCGCTCTATAATAAGGCACTTAACGCCTCTGTGTATGAGAGGGCACTAAAATACAACTCTATAATCGGGCACTTAACGCCTCGAATGTATGAGAGGGCACTAAAATACCGCTCTATAAACGGTCACTTAACGCTCTGGTGTATGAGAGGGCACTGAAATACTGCTCTATAATCGGGCACTTAACGCCTCGCTGTATGAGAGGGCACTAAAACACCGCTCTATAATAAGGCACTTAACGCCTCTATATATGAAAGGGCACTAAAATACCGCTCTATATTAAGGCACTTAGCGCTTCTACGTATGCTATTGCACTAAAATACCGCTCTATAATAAGGGACGTAACTCCTCTATGTATGCGAGAGGCACTCAAACGACACCGTAGTAAGGCACTTGACGCCTCTGTGTATGAGAGGGCACTAAACGCCGCTCTATGACAAGGCGCTCGACGTCTCTATGTATGAGAGGGAACTAAGCAATGCTCTGTAAAAAGGGGGCACTTAACGTAATAAGGCACTTGACGCCTTTATGTATGAGAGGGAACTAAACAATGAAACTAGACGCTGCTCTGTAGTAATGCGCATGGCGCCTCTCTGTATGATATGGTCTTAACGGTTATATGTGTGCGAGGGCACTAGATAACGTTCTTTTCTAAGGCGCATGAGTGGGAGTGTACATGATATTTGATAATTGTAAAGAGTGGAGCTTAAAAGGCCTCTATTTATGACAAATTGCTGTACGGTAACAAATTGAAACGGTTTTATGACAGGAATGCAAAACCTCTGAGCCCCTTGTCAATTAGAGACACAGTAAGAATTCAACCATCTAACAAATTGTGGAAACCTGCTCTCGTAGTTAAAAAGCATAATGAGCGATCCTCCTCGGTTATGACAAAAGATGATAATGCCATTTACCGTAGGAACAGAAGACACCTTCTTAAAAAGAAGGAAAATCACGGTGTCAAAGTGAAGGTTTACTTCCCGCCAAAGTGCCGCAAAGAGCAAAAATGCCTCGTCAAATGCCACAAGTGTTAAAACACACATTAAAAGCAAAGTTTGTGTGTCTAACTAAACTGTCATGTAACGCCTTCCTGTTGAATGCTCATTCGCCCGATCAAGGCGGCCACATAATCGGTGTAATCATCATGGAACTACCATACACTTCGAAACATGCTGGATTAAATGCCCATTAATCAACCTCAGTGTGCCGCCGGGAGGTGTAAGATAATCAGCGATAAACTGACACTTCATAAAGTCAGATCTAAATGAACGAATCGTTTCGATATGAACATTAATGAATTCTGTCAAGAAATCCTTTATATCTATGAACTTGTTATACGCATTCTTATATTATGAAAGAACTTATATAACTTTGAATTTAAAAAGGGCAGTTGTTGTCTTGTCGTCTTATAAAGACTCAATGAACAGACAATAAAAACCGAGTCTGCTGCTTTATTCTGTTAATTGTGTTTGTTGCTCCCAAAGGATCGCCTCTATTAGTATTTATTATAACAGACACTCTCTTACCACGCACTCCAATCTGAAACACTGACTACAATAAGAATTCTGTGTACGCCTCTGTATATGAGTGGGAACTATATGCTGACTAAATATTACTCTGAAATGGGGCACTTAACGCCTCATTTTATGACACACAGGGGACTAAACCCTGCTCTGTAAAAGCTTATATTCCAGTATTGTTTTAATCTGAAATCATGTCCCAACCGATTATCTATGCCACATAAACATCGAGACGCCTTGGGATCGCATGTCCCAATATCATGGCGTTCAATGGCATTTTCACAAACTACTAATATATTTGTAGTGAATAAAATATAGCGTCACTTGCCTGATATATAATATTCCGCAAAACTATAATATTCCTTTAAACTTTTTAGAATTTTCCACTCCGACTGGCTGTTGTAAAACACAGAGCCTGAATGGGATATGTTACAGATAACCCTGGTGATGAACGGGGCCCGTCCCGCTATTTTAATAAGCCAATGGTCTTCGTGATGCGTTATAAGGACTGAAGCGCGTAATATGTTTATAAACCGGGGTCCAGGACGTACGTACAGAGAACAAACGCTTTGCATAAATATCCAATCACTTCGCAATTATATTATTTATTGACATTCACAACAGCGTTTGTGCTGTGTGGTGGCGGTAAATAGACCTTGAGCTGGCTATAAACCCCCTCCACCCCCTGGGGGAGCTTTGTAGAGTATGAATTTCTGAAAGATCATATACAATGCTTCAAAATGAGACCTGTCTGCCATCTGACCGTTGGGGCGTTTGTGTGTAACGCACGTGACAATTAGGTTACCATAACAATCCAAAACAACTAAAAAATGTTGAATATTAGTAAAAGATGTTCATATGAACAACAAATACTACATATATTTATGTTATTTATGAATCATTTAATTTAAACAGCCTTTTCAACATTACGAAAATATGAAAATATACTGTAATTTACTTTAAACCCTGATCGTTATCAAAAATCATAATTCACGTTACCGGATATAAAAAATACTGATAAAGGTGATCCTTTGGGAGCAACAAACACACGTATGAGAATAAAGCAGCAGACTCGGTTTTATTGAGTCTGTTCATGAGAAGTAATGAAAGAAGCAACATCTCTCACGCCCCCTAGCACCGGCTTAAGCGGTATTCTGCTTCAAAGATTGGGCTCGTTGGTCCCAAAGAATCAGTAAAAATAACACTACTGATTCGTAGCACGGGGAGACTTTATACAGCCGCCACACTGCACTAAACGAACACTAGTGTGAATGTAATAAATACTGATAAAGGTGATCCTTTGGGAGCAACAACATTTACACAAACACGAAAGTTACGTTGCCATTTAAAGTTATTTGTCCTATTGAATGGTTCTAGAAATAACGGCTCTAGTTTGTTTTACTTAAACAGTGACTATTTTTATAATAAAATGTTAGTTATTAAAGAACATACAACTGAATGAATAAACAAATAAATAAAATAATATATATGTTACGATATATAAAATAAACACGAAATGTACGTTACCATTTAAAGTTATATGTAATATTGGATGTTTCCAGACATAACGATGCTGGTTTAAAAAATGTTCTTATAATTATTAGTATCAATAAAAAGTAAATATAGTATCTAAAAATAAATTCTATGAATAAATTATTAAATAAATATTTTAAAACGATTCATAATTCAGAAAAATAGTAATTGCATATTAAACTACTGGGAGCTTATCGGTAATTGAAAATGATTTTTTACTAGTTGTGGAAGCTTCTCTTTGTAACAATGTATCCTGCTTTTGAGACATTTTGTTGTTCCTTACTCTGGTTATAGTCCATGTGCTGCTCAACTTTTCAGTACCAACTCAGCTGGCACATTTTAAATGCAACCACCTTTTGGATATATCTTAGTAAAAAAGAAATAGCCATGATAGTTTTTATGAAACGGTAGTTTAACACATTTTTGGGGGTGGTGGGGTGGGGTTGGGAGGGGGGAGGGGGGAGGGACAAAAACATGCAAATTCAAACAAAAATCGCTAAAAACAGGAAAAATAATATTTGGAATGAACAAAATGTATACAGCTTGATATTTTAGGAATTATTATAAAAAAAAATAACACTTCCAATTAAACAAAACAGACTTTGTTAAAGTATTTTCAAACATCTTAATATGTCCTGTGATATAAAAAAAAGTTCTAACGGATCAAAGATTTGGAAAAGCCGGGTTTTTTTTGGGCCAAAAGTTGCAAATTTAAACCCAAATCGCTGAAAATGTCATTACGTGGTCCGAGTATTAACTTTCATAATCCATCCAACCCCTTCTCCAGGAACCGAAAACGGGATTGACTGGGATATGAAATAAAACCTTAATTTCGGCTTAAAAAGTTTGCATATTGCAATATTAAAATATTTGATAGGTAATTTTAAACAGGTTATCGCATTTTTTCAGGAAAAATATTTTTAAACATGTTTTATTGTCGAAATATTCGTTATAAAATCCTCCTAATATAAGCTTTCCTATCGCTTAATGAAATTAAGGCTGGACCAAATAATGGGGATTATTTTTAAAAATATAGTTCTCATTACAATATAAGGAGAGTGAAAGTTCCTAAAGTTATCTGTTATATTTATGTTCTTGAAAACATATATTTGGAATGACATGTAAATCTTGAAAATGTGGGGGTAAATCAACAAAATATAAATTAAAGTCGCTGATTTTTGGAATAGTTATTTAAAATTTAAGTTAAACATAAAACATAGTAAAACAGAAGTCTTCATATTATCTTTAAATTTAAAGTTTGCATGATCTACAGCAGAAATAGTTTTAAAGGATCAGACATTTGAAAACGGACGGACGACGAAGACAAAGTGATCCCTACGTATTTGCCATGCTACGATGGCGACACAATTTAAACGAATGATGTTGGAACTTTGAATTGTAACGTTTTTGTCAATTATGGTTTAATATTAGCTCGATGTTTTTAATTAAAAAATTAAAAGCGAATTTTTAATATCTCCCTTTATAGCAACACCTTTATTTCAGACGAGTCACACGCTTGTATTTTTTTCGTATCGTTTTGTATATATAGAATCCAAAAAACTATATTCACATGTAATTTGATTAAATGAAAGGATTAATGTATTCTGATTTGTTTGGTTATCTTTACCTTCTTCAAATATAATGTGCGTTTAAAATGATTGAATTGGTTAAACGTTTGATTTCCTATGCTTTTATATGTTTCAAGGTTTGAACTGTGTTTACATGACGTACGTAACCATTTTGAATGCAATCACATACACAAAATAGCATTTGATACATCCATTTTGTTTTTTATCATTTTAGAAAATATCTTTAAAAATACCACCCTTTATAAAACAATAGTTTTTACCCTACTTAAGCTACCGAACTAAAAATACTATCCTGGCTTAAAAGGAGCGTAAGACATTGACCTTTCCGAAAATGTATATTAGAATTTGCCAGCTTGATTGGTAACAATATGTCAAGATATGGGTAGCAGCCCACGGTCTATTCCTAGTATTTGGACACAATAGTAATAAAACTGACTCTTATCAAGGAAAAGGACATTGACATGTATATATCTTCATTCTACCGCCTATGTCCAATGTTCTTTGAATAAGACCATTGTAACTACGCCGGACTCATTCCAGTTTATTAATGAAACCCTAAGTCTGGACACATCCCGTCCCCGGCTCAAATGAACTTCTTCAAACAAAGAACAATGAGAAAGACTTGAGAAGAGCAACGGAAATCTACCATTGATTTCACAAACCATTTCCGAGTTGATATCAAAGACTAAGAGTTATACTGCCGATCTTCCCGTATTCCATGACAGAGAGATGCTACTGATGATCTATTACAGCATCGGGCTGGGAAGGCCATGAACTAATTTGTCAATGACTTGTTAACTGACACACCGACCCGATCCCATTGATTCAATCAAGAGAGCCAAGTTATAAATCTTTTCATCAACCGAAGTGCCCGAGAAACTTACGCAAAGAACAAACTGATTTTGATCAAATCAGAACACGTTATATATGGTTAATTTGTTCCCTTATAGATAAGGCATATGATATATCTTAAAGAAATATAAAAAGATCGGACAGGGAAAGTAGCATTCAAGGAGGACAGTCAACCACAAAACACAGAAACAAACATGCAAACAGACAAACAAGAAGGCAAAAGTAATAATAAAAGTAAACGACATCACAAACACAAAAGGGTTGACAATAGGGATACCGCCTTGGAACGGTCAGTGGCAAAGTAGGCCACTGGGGGTTTAGGGTGCACCAAATCTCACACTTACCCTACTTCATCCCATTAAAACAGGACAGTGTCAATAAAGAAATCCCCGCCATGATCTAATCTCTAACCAACAAGGCAGCATCAATTGGCAATATAAGTAAACCACAAATATGCTCGTGTAAATATAATACAAAAAAAACCACAATAGCCTAGAAAGCCACAATGAAGATACTCAATGACTTTGCAGAAGCCAGAGCATCAAGAGAATAAACCATTCAGGGCACGACAAGAAGGATCATAGACAAACATCAAACGCCACCGTCCCAATGGGCTTTAGGTAGGCGTCATCATAGGTCCACAGCCTGTCCGGTCATCGTACAATTAAAGAGGAAAGCATAGTGGCGAACTGTAAAAGGGTCCACCATCAAGCATGCAGTACGTTGCAAAATGATAGGGTCATAACCACTTTTGATAAACTTTTTAACAAGTTTAACAAAGATAGTATGAAAGTGATCATGACCAAGGGAAGGATACATAGGAATCCGGGAACCTGCCCTACTCTTATTATCGAATAGATTCCTATGGTTCTTTAACGTGCTCGGAGGATAGACCAATACACGGGACCGCCCGGTTTACGTCCCCATCCGACGGACGAGGCTAAGGTAAAGTGTCTTGCCCAAGAACACACCGACGGAACTCAGTGGCACCACGGAGGATTGAACCCGGGGCCTCCGGTTACAAATCCGCCGCGCTACCGACTGCGCCACGCCAGCCCCTATATTTGGAAAGAAGATCAGGGTTACGATAATAAAATTTTGCAAAGGTTTTACGAAGTTTATGGTATCGGTAATCCTGATTGAGTAGCTTTTTAGTTATACAAAGGTTACGAATATTAATGTCCTCAACTCGAGTACAAGCTCTTGAAAAACGTTGAGACACATACACCCCATAAGAAGTTGCTCGGGAAACATCCCCATCCAAGTGGGGGTAATTAACAATGTCAAAATTAAAATCATCTCTCTTGTCATAGATTTTGCTAATTATTTCACCATTTTCAATAGAGAGTTCTAAATCAGGAAAAGAAGCGTTATTATCAGATATAGTCGCTTTATTAAGCTGAAGTTCTTTAGGATAAATATTATCAACCATAGTTGGAAAGAAAGGGTTGTCAATGTTCAGTATGTCATCCATATACCGAGAGGTGTCATTAAAAGTTTCAATAACATCTGCCTGGGTATCTGGTGAAAGACTCAACATGAAATCCCTTTCATAAGAAAATAAAAACAAATCTGCGACAAGTGGTGCACAGTTCGTACCCATGGGAATACCAACAATTTGTCTATAAACGGAAGAAAATATTATATAATAGGAAGATGAGTGCTTCACAAACTTCATAGCAAGTACACATAGTATAATTGTCTAAACTAAGTTGACGTCATCATATCCTCTAGGCTCAGTACAATGGTCCTTTGCAACAGCTGATGGCAATTCAGTTATAACTGACAAAACCAAATCGCTCCACTGCCTAGAGGCGTCTTTTGAGCCGACTACACAGCGACCTATTACATATACTGTGTATGTGTGTGAAGGTAGTGCAACACCTCAGAGTCAGTCTTCAGTTCCTGGTACGTTTGATGATTTGACAGAGCTGGTGTTTGACATACTTCCCAAAGCACACTGAGTCGACTATGTGACAGACACTTACATCCCTTGATCTATCAAGTAGTTTGAGTTTAAGAGACGGGGTAAAACCCCAACTTTCCTGTTATCACGGCCGAAAATGAATACCAATTGTGATTTGTAGAGTTTCATGAACAATCATTGCAATACGACTCAATTTATTCATCTTATTTGCGACCAGTGGAAAACAGACACATATGCACCAAACTCCAAAAAGGCCGCGAAACCTACTAAGCCTGGGAAAATGTCCCCGGTTTACCATTGCAGATGACATATCTGGCATGGCTGATGATCAGGAAGATATGTTTTGACCATAGGACGAAGCAACTGTCAGAATGATTATATCACTGTCCATCCTCACCAACATCAGAAGCAATCGTTGTACGTTCTTCTGACACAGGCGTACCGATCCTGCTTACACAATTTGTTTCAGGAATACAACAATATTACTATTGTGTAATGTGAAACAAATTGTAGCGATTATGGGGTCTGATAGTTACTCTTTACTACCCACACTACATTGCTTTACAAGCTGTGATACAACCAGTGGCTTTGTTCGAAGAGGCAAGGTAGACCCATAGACGATGATTAAACTGCACAGTGAGCTTTTGCCAATTTTGGATTGCTCGAACAGCAGCAAGAATGTCGGATGATCTTCAAAAAGTACGGAGAGCATGGAGAAAATTGTGTGCTGCCTATATGACACACCACTTTACATGGAGGTCAAATACGTTTTCAGTAAGATTGTCAGTTGCTAATGTGGAAATCTATCAAATAATGCAGTTTAAGTGCAAGTTTAAGAAATGAAGATGATAATTCCTGAACGCACCAAGGTATATGTTATGTATGTGAACAGTATTTATACATTTAGAATAAATAGTAAAGGAATCACATTGTATAATGGTACCGAGATGTAAATGTAAACAATGATGCCACCAAGTCTCATATACTTAGAGCGTACATGACAGTACTATATCTTAAGAATGCCGGATGCGTAATAGACGTGTTGCATCTTATATTAACTATCATGAACATACTCAATAAAACCGAGTCTGGTACCGGAAAAGGTCTGGTAGTAATTTATCGCTCTATAAATTAATCTGGTTTAATACCACCACCAATTCCTGTTATAGTAATGATATAACTTTGCAACCTAGTTGATATTATTCATTGTTTAAATATTTAGTTGTAAAATAATCTCCACATTTTCCCTACAGTAGCCAAGTTTCATAGTGTAGGTATAGCCTGCCCACTTCAAAGTAATTGTCTACGATGTTTGTGATAAATAAGGCACAGTTCAGTATAAAGTTACATCATTATTTTCGTAATTTAACAAGGAATGTATTCATGTACGTCTGCGCCATGCTAAAACATGTTTTACTTACTTCTTGGCAAATAACGGTGATCGACGGTCAGTTGAAGCCCGGTGAGTCTGAATCCTTGCCTGGTCAACGGTCTCCAATTTCATTGGCAACCGGTGGACTTGATAATTTTGATTGGATCATCCAGACACACTTCCACCTCCGGACCGTCAATCATGTGTCAGTTTGCATCACGTGATCATGACCCAAGGGTGTATATAGCGCGTCTGTTAATCAAAAGTCAGTTCTCTCAAAGGTTCCTTTGGCGGGTTTATTTGAAATCCAGGTGACTGGTGATATTATTTATACCTGTGGCGGGTTATTTGGAAGCCTGTGGTTATTTCAAATCTGGTCTTAAAGGTGACTAGTGATTTATATTTATTTATTCTCGTCTGTCGAAATAAGTACTGATTTACTCTTGGGTCGTTTTCGCCGTATAGATAAAATACCACCATTTTATTGAAATATCGGTTATTTTTGCTTTTGTACTAATTAAAGAGGCTCTACCTATATCTTTTTGTCCACCAATTGGTATAAACTTTACTTAATTATAAAGAGGACTATAAAAAAGGTAAATGGCAATAATTTCACCCCATGTAATATGCGTTTTTCTGGTGAAAAACAGTATTGAAAAGATCGGATTTTTTAAATTGTATTCGTAATTGTTTTAGACAAGCCGATTGCGGAGATTTTCCGATCTTATTCGTTTACAATCGGTACTGCCTCGTCGGATTGGCAAAGAGTTCCGATCGATTCGTTTACAATCGGAACTGCCCCGAATAGTTTGTAATCGTATTGCGCATGTCCGAGAAAATCGTAAAAACTCGTAGTTCTCCGGCAGGAATAAACGGCAGGGCAGCATTTTATTCAAGACATTGTTTTGATCATAATTAATAATTTACAGAACTGGAATACGAACCATGTTTCTTCTTAGAATACTCATAAAATAGCTTTGTATACATATAAATGCAGTAATATTGAGTATTTAATATTTTACATTAAAAATCGCGTAGATATAGGGAGTGCCTCTTTAAGAGCTGACTATAAAAAATCAGGTAATATTGTTTAAATACTTTGAACACTAGATCTAGTGTTTTTTTTTTGGTGTTGTTGTTGTTGTTGTTTTAGAAAAAAAAAATGATCACGGAATTTGTTTTTTGATGTGTTTGTTCTATTCTTGGTGCTTTATTATATATATTATTTGTACTTAAGATTGAATCCGAAATTATTGTTTCAACGTGTGTTATGTATTGATATGCAAATATAATATAATATCCAATATTTAGATGGCGCCCAAATTGTACCCTAACACGAGAATACTGAAATGTAAACTGTCACTCTTGGTCTCTCCATCTTATATCTTACTCTGGCTTCTCTCTATATACTCTCATTTTGCGCGATAGACTACTTAAGCGTTAACTTTGTACTGTACTGTTCAATGGTAATACACTGTATTGACATTCAAACAACCCATATATATCATAGTATAAATTCTATGATAATAATAAATGACGGTTAAAATATGTACCTTTAATGTTAAGGGACTTGGCGATTATCGCAAGCGACGACACATTTTTGAATGGTTAAAGCTAAATAATTACTCAATATGTGTTTTACAAGAAATCCATTGCGAAGAAAATACATTTAGAACATGGAAATCAGAATGGGGACATGAAGCATTTTTTAGTGGAAATAGTAGAAATAGTATGGGCGTGTGCATCCTTGTTAACTCAATTTTTTTATACAAAATACAAAACATTATAGACGGTAGGATGCAATCACTTATAAAGATCAGCATCGATGATCACGAATTTTTAATGTTGAATGTGTATGGTCCGAATAACACATCTGATAATATGAAGTTTCTGTCAAGTATTGAAGATTTTATTACTTTAAATGATAGTGATACTTTAATTATTGGTGGGGATTTTAATACTGTGATTGATGTAAGTTTAGACAAGAAAAATGGTAATGTTAACAACAACAAACAATGTCGGGAAACGATTAATACTATAATAGGAAATAACGATATAAACGATATTTGGAGAATGTTTAACCCCACTACTAGACATTATACGCGGCACTCAAACCATAAACCCCCAATATTTTGCAGACTAGATTATTTTTTAGTGTCTTCAAATATTGTAAATTATATCTCGGCTTGTAAATGATCTACAGGGTTACGTTCAGATCATTCTCTTGTATATTTTAATTTAATTACGGACAAAACACCGCGCGGACCTGGATATTTTAAATTGAATAATAGTGTAATTTTAGAAAAAGAATACCAAATTAAAATTAAATAAACTATACAAGAAATAGCCGATATAAATAAAGATTCAAACCTCAATACTCTTTGGGAAATAGTTAAAGGCGCAATGCGCAATGAGACAATTATATATACATCGCTCAAGAAAAAGAAAGTATTGAAAGAAGAAGTTAAACTAAAAGATGAAATTGACAAACTAGAATTAGATTTATCATCAAACCCTCATAGCAAAATTGCGATTACCACTATTTTAGAAAAGAATACTCTTTTAGCAAATATTATAGAAAAAAAGACCAATGGTATCATTATTTGAGCAAAAGCAGAATGGGTCGAAGGAGCAGAAAAAAACACACAAAATATTTCGCAAATCTAGAAAGAAAAAAATCAGAACGAAAAACAATAAAAAGATTAATAAACAACAATATAGAAATTACGGACTCTAATAGTATAATGACAGAAACAAAACGATATTATGAACACTTATATAGTAAAGTTAATACGAAAATAACAAATACGGATTTTTTCCCCATCTTCATTAAATCAAGAACAACGCGAACTGTGTGAAGGACATTTAAGAGAACTAGAATGTTATAATGCTTTAAAAGAAATGAAAAATAATAAAAGTCCGGGATCGGATGGAATAACAACATAGTTTTTTATAAAATATTTTGGAATGACATTCAACAATATTATATTAATTTAATTAATTATTCATATGTAAATGGAAATTTAACAGTTATGCAAAAGCCAGGCGTTATCACGTTACTACCTAAAAAAGACAACAATTTAACTTTATTGACAAACTGGAGACCTATAAGTTTATTAAACGTGGACTATACAATTGCTACTAAATGCATTGCAAACCGCATTAAAAAAGGTTTTATTTACACTCATAGGCAATAGCCAAGCAGTATTTTTGAAAGGTAGAAACATTGTAGAAAACATAAGAACTATATTTGAGGTTATTGATTATTTAAATGAAGAAGACTCTACAGGATTAATATTTTTTGCGGACTTTGAGAAAGCCTTTGATAGCGTCGACCATGAATTTATTATAAAACGTTTAAGCTGTTTTAACTTTGGACCTTCTTTCATCAATTGGATAAAACTGTTTTATAATGATGCCCAAAGTTGTGTTGTAAATAATGGATACATGTCAGACTTTTTTAAAATAGATAGAGGAGTTAGGCAGGGATGCCCACTGTCGCCATATCTTTCTATAGTAGCAATTGAACTACTATACAATGCCACACGGAAACATAAGGATATTATAGGAATCAAAATTAATAATAATGAAATAATTAACACAGCATTCGCAGACGATTCTACGTTTATTCTAGATGGGTCAAAAAAAACTTTTGAAACATTAGTCAACCTAATCGATAAGTTTAGCGAAGAGTCTGGATTAAAATTAAACATAAAAAAATCAATAATACTACGTGTCGGTTCATTAAAAGATTCAAATGAAAAATACTTTGAAGAAAAACAATTTGTATGGACTAAAGACAAAGCAACTACACTGGGAATCGTTTTTGCAAATGAAAACGGAAAATGTGAAGAATATAACATTTATCCAAAAATAGATCAATTTATAACATGCTTAGATCAATGGAAAGATAACGGTAATAAAAACCTTTGCTCTACTAAAACTGATATACCCTCTAACCGTTTTGCAGACTCCATCAACAGAATCCTTGAATCGAAAAAAAAATAAAATGTATGAATATTTGTGGGAGGGTAAACCAGACAAAAACAATAGGAAAACAATTATACAAGACTATAAAAATGGTGGTCTAAAAATGATAGATTTGGAATCATTTATTAATTCCACTAAAGCAGGATGGGTCAAAAGACTTACTAATCCGGATAATCACGGTGACTGAAGGATATTTACATGAAAGAACTTAATCAGTAATGGTGGGGGTATTTTATTTGAAAGCAATGTGGACATTAAAGATGCAAACAAAATAATCACACGATCCGCTATCCTGTCAGAAATAATAAAATCCTGGTCTTTAGTAAACTTCAAAAAGAAAGCTAACAACATTGCAAAACAGATTATATGGAATAACTCGGACATACAACATCAAGGACACACTATATACTTCAAAACATGGGATAATTTGGGTATTAAATATATTGAACAACTGTATAACCATAGAATTAGAGAATTTTATACATTTGCACATTTAAAAACAATTATAACATACATAATTCTGAATTCCTGAACTACTATACAATTGTTCAAAGTATACCAAACAAGTGGAAACAGGAACTAAAAACAGAATATAGAACGACACACTATAGCAAAATAAGCTTACTGAAACAAATAGGAAAACAAAACAGTGCCAACAAATTAGTATATAACATTCAAGTGGAACGCATGCAAACAGAATTACAAATTAAACCTCACCAAAATTGGGAAGAAACTACAACAAACATAAACTGGAAACTTATTTATACCACACCTTTCAAAAGCAGAATAGATACAAAACTTAGCCACTGACCGTTCCAAGGCGGTAGCCCTATTGTCAACCCTTTTGTGTTTGTGATGTCGTTTACTTTTATTATTACTTTTGCCTTCTTGTTTGTCTGTTTGCATGTTTTTTTCTGTGTTTTGTGGTTGACTGTCCTCCTTGAATGCTACTTTCCCTGTCCGATCTTTCTATATTTCTTTAGATCTTTTCAATATAAATACATAATGAGAATTATACCCACAAATAAATTTCTGTATAAGTGCAAAATTAGTAACACAAGTCTCTGTAATTTTTGCAATATGCACGTTGAAACAATTGAACATTTGTTTTGGGACTGCCCATTTAGAAGAGCTTTTTGGACAGAAATACATAACTTCTTGAACAGCAAAATTATTCCTTTTGCATTGATTTTCCAAATGATTTCATTTGGTATTATTCAAGATAAATCGTCTTCAAATATTTTAAACTGTGTTTTAATAATTGCAAAGTATTTTATTTTCAAGAATAAGTATGCGAAAACGATTCCTAGTTTTACATCTTTCATCTCATACATACAAAAAATTGAACATATAGAGCGTATTATAGCCAGTTCGAAAGACAAATTGAGATATCATTCAAAAAAGTGGAAAGTTTTACGTTTAAACATAGAAAATTGAACAGTATTAGGTAACAAATTCTTGATCCCTCTCCTTCCCTCTCTCTCTCTCTCTCTCTCTCTCTCTCTCTCTCTCTCTCTCTCTCTCTCTCTTTCATTATATGTCTCGCTTTTTTTCTTTTTCCTTTATCTTTTCTCAATTTCTGCTACTTCTAATCTCTGCCGCTGAATGTAACTTATTTCTTGGAATACATACATGTAAAACGACACTTTAATATAACTGTTCTGTGCTATTCAATGACTACATTCATGTATATGTAACTTTTGTACTGTCATACACCTTATATTGTTTTTGCATATATGTATTAAAAGAAATAAAATTTTGAAATATAAAAAAAAAGATCTAGTTAAAGAATAAATATATTACTTTATGTTGACTTCATGTTATTATTAAAAATCCGCCGGTCATTACAAGTGTTGGTGTCAGAAGTAGGATGTCTTTGTGCCGAAAGATATAACGATCGACACTGAAATAACATGTTCAAAGAAAATGAATTGCAGCGCATATTAAAGGAATTACAATAAAATCCGATATTTGACTTATTAAAGGGACAGTACCATTTGTTAAGTGTAAAATTTTAATTGATCACAATGGCGAATAATTCCGATTCTGAGATTGAATTCAATATTAGGACTGAAAATGACACTGCTCAGTCTGAGAGTGAAAATGAAAGACCGCAAGATCAAGAACAGGACCAGGAGCGTGCATCTAACAATGCTTGTAACAATTCACCAGACTTTCCACCTAACCCCGAGAGAGCTCAAACCCCACCCAGAAGAGATGCCTTTATTCTAAATAGACAAAGTAAACCACTTGACCATCCGTCCGATAGCGAGCATGACTGCATGTGTTTAAGTGATCGATACACTGACTGTCACCGTCGACACCTTAGAAGGCATTCCAGGCCTAGTCGTCATCGATCGTCTAGTTACCATAGACAACCGATGGTGAGACGTTACCACAGAAGTCCGTCTCCATATCGAGTAGACTCCAATCTCCATTCCTAGGTAGATACCGATCTCCGTACCCAGGGAGACACCAATACCATAATTACCGATACAGATACGATCAGAACCAAAGCAACCAAACTTGTGACAATGATACATCATTTTCACCTGGCAACCATGTTTACCGCGAGTACCATTCCCAACATCCAACTGCAGATGAACATAGAGTTGAGCCACCCTTTCCGCCAAATAGACGAAACTCGCACTATCATGGATCAATGCCAAGCTTAAAATGGGGGAAACGAAAGTTGGGAAGAATACCATTCCCACTTTGAAGACTGTGCCGAGCTTTGTAATTGGGACACTCGAAACAGAGTATTGTTTCTTGCCACCAGCTTGAGAGGTCAAGCACGTGCCTTTTACATGAGCTTAGATCAATATGAGAGACGTGATTATCACACCCTGGTCAGTAAAATGCGCCAAAGGTTTGGTAGCAGCACACATGCAAGTAAATGGCTTAACGGCAGGATAAACCAAATGAAAGT
Source organism: Cyrtodaria siliqua (assembly GCA_037043455.1). Taxonomy (NCBI): domain Eukaryota; kingdom Metazoa; phylum Mollusca; class Bivalvia; order Adapedonta; family Hiatellidae; genus Cyrtodaria; species Cyrtodaria siliqua. The sequence goes on along the minus strand of JAWPHD010009295.1, from coordinate 67,121 downwards.
ATCACGGCTTTATGCGACCACATTCGGCATGGGGGACAATAATAAACCTCCCAGAGGTAACGTGCGTGTCATTGATATCTCTTGGGTTGACCTAGGAAATTCAAATATGTTACAGAAATGGGATTCCAGGTTAGAGAGACTCGAGAGTATATCTCTAGCTCGCCATGCTTATTCCGATAAACCAGATCAAAGTTCCCTACGATGCTTTGCGTGTAAATCACCTGAACACCTGTACAGAGATTGTCCAAGAAAACGGCAACAAAATAATCAATTCCGCCCGTCAAATGGACCCCAACAAAACAGACAAGCAGTGACGCAATCATCACCAGTTCAGGGAAACGAGCAAATGTCGACTCAGTAGGCCATGAGCCGACACATGATAGTGATAGGCCTCTTGATGATCAACAAAAGGACTGGGATAATGGTTTCTATACAAAGGGGACATTGACAATGGGTCAACTGCCTCAATTATTTCATTACAGGTATTTAACGAAATCCCTAAAGAACAAAAACCCATCATAGAACCCTTAAACACCCCCGTTCTTGATGCTAGTGGAAATAAGATCAATACACTCGGAATTGTAACTATAAACATAAACATAGCTTTAGAAGAACATTATTTTGAACATTCCGTCATAGTATGTGAAATTGGGCAAGACGGTATAATTGGTCAAGATTTTCTTCTCAGGTTTGAGGAAAACATATACAATAAGACTGGTAAAATTGTGACAAAGTATAACGAAATAAAGTGTTGGGTAGGTAGTGAAAAGTCTGTTACTTGTAGGGTGTTGGTAAAAAAAAACTGTTGTCCCCGCGAATTCAGCTGTATGTTTGCATGTTGAAGTACCCGATTCCGATAAATTGACAACGTCTGAACCCCCACAAATGTCTTCTAAATAGATTGGTATGGTTCCCGGCATTATTAAAACCGAAAAAGATGTAAAAGTGAACTTTGTCAATTACTCCGATAAAGAGGTTAAGTTGTTTGCGAAACAAGCTATTGGTACATGTGAAGCATAATAAAGATAACGAACAAAATAAAGATTGTGTTCAAAATTTAAAAAGTAGCATTCGGTAGATAAGAAACCTTTATCGGAACATTTGCATGACCTGTTTCAAAGAAGTTCTGAGCACCTAAATGCATCCGAAAAAGAACAATTAAAAGACTTCATATTGAGTACCCAACAGTGTTCGCCAAATCATCTCATGATTTTGGACGGTGTGATCATACATCAAATATTTTGACAAGTCTAAAATACACATACCAACATAAATAGGACGATTTAAAACTAGTATTTCTTTCATTCTGTTTATGGCAAATACTCATACACGTTCTTGTAGGAGTATTTCTACTTTGAACGACTAGTGGTAAGCAGGAGATAAGTTAAGTTAAGTTAAGTTATCTGGACAAGCTATTTTCATCTAGCATTACAACAAGCAACAATAATACAACAAGCATAATACTGCAAGCACCAAGAATAATGCTACAAACACCAAGAATAATATAACTATATTATATATTAGCGAAATCAGAAAAATACGAGCAAGCATAGCAGTAGGAAAAAGATAGGGGAAAGATATCAAAGAATTGCAAGAAAAAATGAAAATCCTTGCAGCCCAAAGAAAGAAAAACGTTTTATCTCCAGAAGGTAGGACACTGAGAGCAAAGACAGCAGCGGGGATGAGATGGGGGAGAAACGTCAAAGAATTACAAAAAACAATTACACGGATTAGATGGAATATTGAAAACCAAGAAAGACCAAAAAGAAGACCAAGAAGAAGACCAAAATGACATCGACGGTAGACAAGAAATGTCAGATGATAGTACAGATCAAAATGACACCGACTATTGTACAGAATATAATGAGGATGAATTACGAAATAGATTCGAGGATCTTTTGACAAAAGCAAAACATGGTATGCAGAAAAAGGAAGATCTGTATGAAATCGTAAAAATAGCTATACAGTTGGAAAAACTTGGATCCATAACCGATTGTTGCAAATCAATACAGATAATCTCAATATATAAAATCCTAGTTACATAACTGAAGTTACAAAATCCTATTGCAAAAGTGAAATTAAAAAAATGAAAATAGTATTTTGAATTTAGAAAAAAATAATATAAAAAACATTATGCTATAAAAAAAACAATGTATTCGCTGAAATGTTTCCGCCGAAGGGTAGAAAAATGGCGCACTCCTTAAAAAGGTTTAATAAATATTAAAAATGAAAAAGACAATGAGTGCTTTAGATGGTGTAATTTGGCTTATAAATTCCCTGCAAACAATAAACCTCAAAGAATAACAAAGTACAAAAATCATATGGGTGATCTTGATTACAAGGAAATAACAGTTCCTGTTACAATTCAACAAATCCCAAAAATAGAAAAAAACAACAACATTTGTTTTAACATATTTGGATATGAAAATAAGCAAGTATACCCTTTGTGCATATCAAAAAATAAAGCAAAGGAAACATGTGATATGCTTTTGATAACCGAAAAAGAAAAAAAAATCATTATGTATGGATAAAAGATTTTAACAGGTTAATTTGTAATCAAACATTACATTCAAATAAAAAATGTTTTTGGTAAACATGCTTGCAGTGCTTTAAATTAGAAAGGGTGCTAAAAAGCATGAGCCTGATTGTCTTTTGCTTACTGGAAAACAAGCAGTAGAGATGCCAAACAAAAATGAAAAGGTTTATTTTAAAAACTACGACAGGCAGCTAATGGTTTCCTTTGTTATATATGCTGACTTTGAAGCAATAACTGAGAGTATTTCTTCAGCTTTTAAAAATCCTAAAGAATCATACACGGAAATATACCAGCAACATACTGATTGCGGTTATGGGTATAAGGTTGTTTGTTGTTATGATGATCAATATTCAAAACCAGCTGTAACGTACAGAGGACCAAATGCTGGTTACCGGTTTTTCGAAAAAAATATAGAAGAAGAAAAGTGGTGTAAAAAAACTATGAATGCACATTTTATGAAAGATTTGGTGATGTCGTCGGAAGAAGAAGCTAAATTCCAAAAATTTAAATCATGTCATATATGTGGGAATGTTTTTTTTATAACTCTCAAAAAAGGTGACGCGGGTCGTACAGTAGCATATGAAAACTTTTTTAGAAAAGCTAGAGATCATTGTCAAATAACTGGAAAGTATAGGGAAGCGCTCACGATATATGTAATATTAATTTAGGCTGACTAAAAAATAACTGTTGTGTTTCATAACTTGAGAGGATAGAATTCTCACTTTATAATGCAACACATCGGAAAGCTTAAACAACACATAAATGTTATACCAAATAACATGGAAAAGTACATAGCTATACACTTCTCAAAACTGCTAACTACACCGCTACGTTTTGGGTTATATATATCGATGGGTTGAATGTTTTTCAATAAAATAAAAAGGAAATACCAATTCAATCATTTTACATCATTTCATTTTATTTTTTTCATGGGCAATGCTAGAACTAAACCACAATAAGCAATTACAAACGACCCATGTAAACACTAAAGTCACACTTTTCATTTCTTGTTCATAAAAGTGTGACTTTAGTGTTTACATGGGTCGTTTGTAATTGCTTATTGTGGTTTAGTTCTAGCATTGCCTATGAAAAAAATAAATGAAATGATGTAAAAATGATTGAATTGGTATTTCCTTTTTATTTTATTGAAAAACATTCAACCCATCGATATATATAACCCAAAACGTGAGCGGTGTAGTTAACAGTTTTGAGAAGTGTATGTTAGGACAAAGTTTAGTGTTTATTGACAGTTTTCAGTTTACATGGTTTATGTCTCAATCATTAGAAAATTTAGTAAAAACATCACTTCGTTTCAATACACCTCGCAAGAATACTTGATGACAAGCTAGAATTAATAAAAAGAAAAGGTGTTTGTCCTTATGATTGCATGAACAGTTTTAAACGTTTTAATGAAACTAAATTACCTGAAAAAAATTACTTTTATTCTCAATTAATGATGAACACATTCCAGATGCAAATTATGATCATGCTAAAAAAATATGGAAAACATTTAAGATTAAAAATATGGGAGAATATCGTGATCTGTATCTTAAGACTGATGTGCTGCTGCTTGCAGATGTTTTTGAACTTTAGACAAATTTGTATTGAGTATTACAAGATAGATGGTATGCACACTCCACATTACTTCAGTAGTCCTGGTTTAGCTTGGGATGCATGCCCTTAAGATGACTGGTATGCAACTTGATTTAATACTGATATTGATCAATATTTGTTTATGGAAAAAGGATTAAGAGGCGGCACAAGTTATATTGCAAATAGATATTCTCAGGCTAACAATAAATATATGAAAAACTATGACAAGAAAAAAGAAAGCAAGTACATAATATATCTTGATGCTAATAACTTGTATGGGTGGGCAATGTGCCAACCGTTGTCTACTGGTAACTTCAAGTGGGTTGATAAGTTTGAAAAAGGAAAATCAAATTATATTGTTGAGTGTGATCTTGAGTATCCTAAAAAACTGCATGACTCGCATAATGATTATCCTCTCGCCCCAGAAAGTTTAAATATAAAAGATGAGTGGTTGTCAGACTATTGTAAAAATTTAAAAAAAAAATTTAAATTAGGACATTGCAATGTTAATAAACTTGTTACGACGTTTGAAAATGAAGAAAAGTATGTCGTACATTTTAGAAACTTAGAATTGTATAAAGAGCTTGGATTGGAGGTAACACAAATACACCGAATACTGCAGTTCGACGTATCAAAGTGGTTAAAGACATACATAGAATTGTCAATCCTTTTGTGTTTTTGATGTCGTTTGCATTTTTTATTACTTTTGCCTTCTCATTTGTCTGTTTGCGTGTTTGTTTTTGTGTCTTGTGGTTGACTGTCGTCCTTGAATGCTGCTTTCCCTGTCCGATATGTTTATCTTTCTTTAATACTGCCAAGAGAACAGCTGGTAAAAACGCGTTTGAAAAGGATTTTTTTCAAACTGATGAACAATTCAGTTTTTGGCAAAACTATGAAATATTTAAGAAAAATAATTAATGTTAAATTAACTCACGACGAAGAGGTCCTTTTAAAATATGCAGCAAGACCTTCATTTATTTCTTGTAAATTTTTTAATGAAAATGTATTTGCCATAAACAGAATGAAAGAAAGCCTAGTTTTAAATCCTCCTATTTATGTTGGTATGTGTATTTTAGACTTGTCAAAATATTTGATGTAGGATTTTTATTACAACTATATTAAAAAAAAATAAGATAATAAAAGCTAAATTATTATTTACTGATACCGATTCCTTGTGCTACGAAATAAAGACAAAAGACGTGTATGCAGACTTTTACAAGGATAAAGAACTGATAATTGTGATTATGATCCAAAAAGTAAGTTTCATTTTAATGATGATAAAAAGGTTATTGGCAGGATGAAAGATGAAACTTGTGGTATACCTATTGTTGATTTGTTGGACTACGAAGTAAACTATATTCGTATATGTTAGATAATGAGTCTTGTACAAAAAAATGTCAAGGGTGTTAAAACTGAAGTGTGTTGTTAAAACAAATATAACGCGTGATAATTACAAAGAGGTTTTGTTTACAGCAACAGAACGTCACCATCAGATAAAAGTTATTAGATCACAAAAGCACATAAGCAGCTATGTAATAAATAAAAAACGTTTATCAGCTTATGAGGATAAAAGATACATACTAGATAATGGACAAGATACATTAGCATACAAGTAAAATACTCTATGGTAAAATACGATATGTACAGCGATGATGAGGACTACTGTCCGGTTCCGTCCGACTTTGCTTAATAAATTGCAAATGTTTTAGTTATTTAAAAAAAAAAATAGATAGTGAGTTCCTAGTTCCCAGTTTCCGGTTCCTGATTCAATTAAAATAAGGAACCGGGAACTGGGAACCGGGAAACGGGAACTGGGAACCGGGAACCGTGAACTTACTTTACGGTCATGTAATTTGCAACCTGTCATGAACATACAGCCGTTTGGTAATATTTAACCTGTCAGGAATATACCGTTGTTTGCTAATATTCCACTTGTAATTACCCACTTAACACGAAACAAATCTCCAACTTTTGACCATATGTGATCTAATGAAAATGATGTAATAAGTTTTGGTAATGAGTTTATTGTTAAGTTGGTTAATACCCAACTTAACAATAAACTAATTACCCATACAAATAGACCGATAGTTAACTGATATAAAATTCTGTTAAACAATAAATAATGTGAGAAAATTAATAAGTGGCATAAAGACATATCAATGATGCAAATTGCCTACTAGACAATAAATAAAGAGCCAATTTTTTTTTCTTGCCCTTATTTTTTTCCCATCTGTTATTCCATCTTTAATTCCACACTTATATATTTATATATATATTTGTCTCTCAATATATATAAAATGTACAAATAAATGTTAATGCTATCACGTTATATAGACATGGATATGGATCGTTATGTACGTGTATTTACCACAATTTATTGTATAAAAACAAGTATATTTGGTATTTGTACCATAGCTCTAATGGTTTTCCTTTGTTCTTGCTTATGATGTAATTTGTATAAACCTGAAGGTCTGACCCTAAACTGTGCTATAAATGCCGGCATTTTCGTGCTATAAATGACAGATTCGTCAGTTATACCATGGTCTACTCAATTTTACGCGCGCGCAGTTGTAATGTTTACACACAAACGACTAAACCATTACCAAAGCAGCACTCCTTGACATTGCATATGCCCAATAATATACAAAGGCGATTGGCTAGAATAATCAAAAATGGGTAATGCTCATGCCGCGTGCTAATGCTATTTCTTGACTCGATCCGTCCGTCTTTCCGAAAATGCTTGCCCGGGTCATATTTTCAATACTATAAGACTTTGAGATACCAAAATTAATTTGATGATACATCTTGGGATAGCGGTGTGTCGCGTACCAAAATAAGGTCACTGTGACATTGAACTTGACCTGTGACCTCTGTCATAGAAAATGCTTGTCCGGGCAGTATTTTTAATACTATAACACTTAGAGATACAAACTCAGAATTTGAATACATCTTGGGATAACGGTGTGTCGCGTACCAAAATAAGGCGCTGTGACCTTCATCTTGACCTGTGACCTCTGTCATAGAAAATGTTCTGAAAATGCTTGTCCTGGCCATATTTTCAATACTGTAAGACTTTGAGATACCAAACTTGGTATGTGGATACATCTTAGTATAGCGGTGTGTCACGTACCAAAATAAGGTCACTGTGACCTTGACCTTGACCTATGACGTCTGTCATAGAAAATGCTTGTCCGGACCGTATTTTTAATACTATAACACTTATAGATAACAAACTTGGTATTTGAATACATCATGGGATAGCGGTGTTTCGCGTACCAAAATAAATTCGCTGTGACCGTGACCTTGACCTGTGAACTCGTCATAGAAAATGTTCCGGAAATGCTTGTTCGTGCCATATTTTCAATACTATAAGACTTTGAGATACCAAACTTGATTATGGATGCATCTTGGGATATCGATTTGTTGCGAACCAAAATAAGGTCACTGTGACCTTGAACTTGACCTGTGACCTCAGTCATAGAAAATGCTTCTCCGGACCGTATTTTCAAGATAACAACTCTTAGAGATACCAAACTTAGTATTTCAATACGTCTTGGGATAGCGGTGTGTCGCATACAAAATTAAGGTCATTGTGACCTTGACCTGTGACCTCTGTCATAGAAAATTTTCCTAAAAATGGTTGTCCGGGCCATATTTTTAATACTATAAGACTTCAAGATACCAAACTTGGATTGTAGATACATCTTGGAATAGCGGCGTGTCGCGTACCAAAATAAGGTCGCTGTGACCTTGATCTTGACCTGTGACCTCTGTCATAGAAAATTTTCTGAAAATGTTTGTCCGGGCCATATTTTCAATACTGTAGGACTTTGAGATACCAAACTTAGTATATGGATACATCTTAGGATAGCGTTGTGTCAGGTATAAAAATAAGGTCACTGTAACCTTGGTCTTGACCTGTGACCTCTGTCATAGGAAATGCTTGTCCAGACCGTATTTTTAATACTATACCACTTATAGATACCAAACTTGGTATTTGAATACATCTTGGGATAGCGGTGTTTCGCGTACCAAAATAAATTCGCTGTGAACTTGACCTTGACCTGTGAACTCGTCATAGACAATGTTCCGGAAATGCTTGTTCGTGCCATATTTTCAATACAATAATACTTTGAGATACCAAACTTGGTATGTGGATACATCTTGGGATAGCGGTGTGTTGAGTACCAAAATAAGGTCACTGCGACCTTGAACTTGACCTGTGGACTCTGTCATAGAAAATACTTCTCCGGATCGTATTTTCAAGATTACCACACTTAGAGATACCAGACTTGGTATTTGAATACATCTTAGGATAGCGGTGTGTCGCATACTAAAATAAGGTCATTGTGACCTTGACCTGAGACCTCTGTCATAGAAAATGCTTGTCTGGACCGTATTTTTAATACTATAACACTTAGAGATACTAAACTTGGTATGTGAATACATATTGATATAGAGGTGTGTCGCGTACCAAAATAAGATCACTGTGACCTTGACCTGTGACCTCTGTCATAGAAGCATTTTCCGGACAGGTCCTATGATGGAGGTCAAAGATGAAGGTCAAGGTCACAATGACCTTATTAAGATACGCGACACACCGCTATCCCAAGATGTATTCACATATCAAGTTTGGTATATCTAAGTGTTATAGTATTGAAAATACGGTCCGGGTAAGCATTTTCTATGACAGAGGTCACAGGTCAAGGTCAAGGTCACAGTGACCTTATTTTGGTACGCGACACACCGCTATCCTAAGATGTATCTACATACCAAGTTTGGTATCTCAAAGTCTTATAGTATTAAAAATATGGCCCGGACAAGCATGCGGAAGGACGGGCGGAAGGCCAGGGTGCAAACGTATAGCGCCACCCCCCACCCCCCGCACCCTCAATCCCCCACCCCGGGGACCGGTAGGAGACTAATAATCGATTACTAGACAGAAATACATTAATAAATGCATGACATTTAAAGATCACATTTTACAAAAGTATCATTACGTGGTCCCGCCTTAATTCCATTAATCGATTGGAAATCTTATATAAGCAGAATTTTATAATTGATATTTCGACAATAAAACATGTTTAAAAACATTTTTACTGAGAAAATGCGATAACCTGTTTAAAATTACCTATTATTTGTTTTAATTTTACAATATGCAATTATTTAACCCGAAATTAAGGTTTTAATTCATAACCCAGCCAACCCCGTTTTCGCTTCTTGGAGAAGGAGTTGGATGGGGTATGAAAGTTAATACTCGGACCACGTTATGTGGTATGTAATTGTTCAAGAACATGAATTTCTACAAAGACATTGCTATATTTATGAAGGTGAATTCCTGGACTTAGAATCAAAAGACAAAGCAAAACATGTCAGTTATAGTTCCAGAACATTACGTGGTCCGATTATTAACTTTCACACCCCGTCCAACACCTTCTACAGGAAGCGAAAACTGGGTTGGCTGGGGTTGGAAATCAAACCTTAATTTCGGCTTAAAAAGTTTATATATTTTAAAATTATTTTAAAATTAAAACATTTGATACGTAATTTTAAACAGGTTATTGCATTTTTTCAGTATATAATGTTTTTAAACGTACTGTCTCGTCGAAATATCCATTATACAATCCTGCTAATATAAGCTTACCCATCGCTGGAATTAAGGCGGCACCACGTAATGACGTGTTTACATATAATCGGAAGAAGCTCCGTGACTGACGTCCCATACTTCACCATGATGTAAAATCAACAATATTTTAAACTTGAATAAACAACGTTATCGAATGACAGCCACGCACAGAAGAAGTAGTTTATCGCATATACCAATATTGGAAAGTACATATCGACTGTTTGCGATGTATATATTCTGATATTATTTCACATGTCAGCTTTCAGACTTTCGGATCTCCTTCACGTTATGCATTGACATTCACACTAGAGTTTGTTTAGTGCTGTGTGTCGGCTGTAAAAGGTCACCCCAACTACAAAGCACACAAACAGAGATCTGAAGAAGTTTTGACAGTTAATCATGTTAAAGTAATATCCCAGGAATATGTCTAGCCCTATTATAGTCATATACTCTGGTAGCACTAAACAATTATTTTTAACACTAAAATGCGATATACAGTCAGTAGTAATATACCACATACCTGTCCTATGCTAAAACGCAAGCTCACACTGAAGGGTGAAATGCTATATAAAACTCTGTTACATCATCATAACATGTATTATTAATTAACTACTTAATATCTGCCGTGGTTTGCAGGAAACTGCACGCATCATATGGTAAAAACAAGGCCAATATGGAGAGAAACTCGGCCAATATGAGAAAACTCGGCCAATATGAAATTCAAGCAATCTCCTTGGATAAGCCAACACGGCCAATATGACCAAGGCTTTGTTTTTTTTAAGGACGCCATTTTGATGAAAAAAACGCAATGTCGCAGCTATGTTCGCCTATGTAATGTAGACAATCAAAATAATTAAGGTTTGATTATTTGTAAATTCGGTTACATCGACTTCCGATCGCTGAAATATAGCTATTATCACGTTCGTGTGTGATTTCCCCACGCGCCATCGAGCGGTAACAATGGAAGATTTATTTGAATCAGATACTTGTTATTAAATGTTGTATTGAACTTATATCTCTTTGTTTTTCTTACCTGTAAATGATATTTGAAACATAGGAATAAAGAGAGATATTAAGTAGTTAATTAATAAAAATGTCATAAATTAAGTGTTTTCATATTGGCCCAGTTATTGGTTCTCGGTCAGTCATATTGGCCCGCGGCCTTGGACCAATATAAACACTTACTTAATAACATCATATTCCATACTACATGTTAAAGTCCTAGTCTCAATTTGGAAACGCAGTCAGGGATCAAAACATGGAAGGATATTAGAGACGTTTCTACCGTTTAATCTATAAAGATATATGTATAAGCACGACTCTTAAGGCTATGTGTACTTTTACAATGGGATGACAAAAGTAATATGAAGAAAAGGCTGAAGTGAATAGCTGAGTTAAAGAGACATTGGGCGATGACGAATTTTACTGTCTGAAATGCACGTTTCCAAACTAGTGACTTAAAAATTAGCCCTTTTGATATAATGTTTATGGCTGATAGAGTTTAATTTAGTTTGATTCCTTTGACAAAACTGCAGTATCCCTAACATTTTTGGAGACATATAAAGCGAAAACAAACTTGTCAATGGACATTGCATTCTCCAAATATAATACCTCATCTTTTAGTGCGATGAAGTACTACTGTTTCAGACTTAACGTTCTTTAACATATTTAGAGCATATATTTCTTGCCTTTTCCAGATAGTGCACTAGTACTATCACAACCTGTTATTGCGTGAACACATGAACGTGCATAAAATGAAATTGGGTTTTACGTATGAAGTTATATTGGGACAGCAATCTCAGAGGGAGATGAGATGAATGATAAAAAGAATGCCTCAGCCAGGGCGCGAACCCAGGCAGACTGAGGTCTGTAGCACTAGATCTCAAGGCCTATATCCACTGAACTGGGACAGTGTGTATTGGTATATGTTGCAGATTGTCCATTTTCCTGTTCGGAATCATAGTTCATCACAAGTTAGAAGTTACATGCGTATTCACATATTAGTGCAGCAAAATCGGTATGACTACTCTATTATGATCCTGGGAGCCATTTTGAACATCAAAAGCATGCGTCTGCGATTGTATTTGTACTTGACAGTGCTCATGTCATCCCTGAAATCACCAGCAAGAATGACAACTTCATCATGTCGCAATATATCAGATGCATCATGGCACCATCTTTCACATAGGAATGATGTTAATAAGTACTGAAAAGGTGATCATTTGGAAGCAACAAACACAAACAAGAGAGAAAAGTAGCAGACTCGCTTGTATTGAGTCTGTTCATGAGAGGTAAATATAAGATGCCACGACTCTCACGCCTCCTAGCACCGGCTTAAGCGATATTCTACTTTAAAGCAATACATAATGGGCTTGATGAAGTTGGCTTTGTTGGCATAGTTACTAATGAACTTGTGCCACTTCAGAATATGTGTGTTATCGCTGCAATTATTTCTTCCAGTGCATTTGACGAACATTTTGTCCTCTTCCTGATTTAATCGACTCAACTGTATCATATTTGTCGAAAACAATATCAGATATATCGCAACTGTCTTGTTTAAGGGACATGGTAAATATTTTCCAGTATTTATTTGCTATAACTGTCCAAATTTTGAAGCACTTTATCAACTCTATCTAATGTGTTAGCACCCCTTTTTTGAATTAGTGAGACAAGTACATCAGTAATTTTGTCAAACAGGCCAACTTAACAACAATGAAAGATGGTGCGACGGTGAGCCAGAAATATTGCATCGTAGTAAAGTTCTCATTCACGCTGTCGAATTTCAGGGATAGCACGCAAACAATTTTTCAAGCGCAAATACAACCACTGGAGGATCTCGGGTCTCACCACCCAGAGGCAGATAAACTCATGCTATTTAATGTTCAGCTTGCATCTGAAAACTCTGTTAAGAATAGTTATAAATTCACGAGATACCGATGTTGCCGTACTAAATGTATACACATGTAACTCTCACGATGGTTCCGAACCTGACAAAAATACAAACTGAGACATATATAGGAGAGATATACAGTCGCTATGCTCTATACTTCCCAATTTCCAATCAATAACAGGCGGTGATAGTAATAGTGCATTATGTGGAAAGGGCAAGGTAAAATATCTAAATCTGTTAGATATGTCCGAAACCTATCAGCAGTATTTAATCGCACTAGGAGAAGATGAGGTATTATCTTCGGAATATACTATCGCCTGTGAAAAGGTGTTTGCGCTGTATATGTCTCAAAGGACGTTGGGGATATTGCAGACGGTATTACATACTGGCTGTTCTGCACATGAATGAAAATATACTACCTAAAAGCCTTACTTATCATATCAAAAGGGCTAATTTTAAGTAACTAGTCTGGAAAGGTTTATCACATGCAGTACAAAATATTCCATCTCCAAACGGGTACGTTTGGAACATAGAAGACAGTGATTTGAAACCACTTTAGATGTCCAAAGAGTCTGTACACAAGTTGATTAACTGACGTCATGAATCAGCATGTAGAGCGACCGACCCTTTGCCAGTGCCAGGCAATGCCAGTGCCAGGCACACGATATAGTCTTCACAAAAGCTTTCTTTTGCATGGCAGGTCAAATGTAAATGTGAACATATTAAAGGGTGAGTTTTTGATGAAGATCTCTCAGAAGTGAAATCAGATTAAGATTTTTAAAAGTACTTCTATATAAAAGTTGAACAGAAATGTTGCATTCAAGGAACTTTATGTGATATGAATAAATCAAACCCTAAGCCTGGTATGTCGCACAATATACCAAAGTTTAGAGATCAGATGTGTAGGAATTATATCTCAAGGATAAGGTCCTCGGGCACATATGGCAAAGTTTACGGTCACAGTCAAGGGTCAAATGTCAAATAAGTTCCCTGGTCACAGTTAAATAGGAATTGTAAGGCATACTCATGTACGACCTTAAACTCATAGCAAAGTTGTAAACAAAATCTTACATGTATGCATTATATCTTTAATCTCACTTAAAATCCGCTATTTCTATTATAATGATGTTTTTATGTGTGTGTTGTTTTACGTTTAGTTGGATGTTACAAACATATTATACATATCTTCAAGTAATCTTGAATTATATCAACTTGTAAAGCTAATAGTGAAATTAGTGTAACTTTAGGACAGAGACACCTAAAGGAAATACTATACACCAATAATAAAACATTTGTCATCTATTACTGCTGACCAAAATGACTGTATTATTACATGTGGCATTGGACGAGTTATCTAAGATACATATACTTATACATGTTTAAAATGACATATTTATTGGTACAAATGTTATGCAACAAAAGCAAGTAAAACGACTGTATATCACATTTTGGTGGCCACTGTGGACGCCATCTTTAATAACTGTTAAGTGCTACCACAATGCATGACTGCAACAGGGCTAGAAATATTTCTGGAATGTTAGTCTAACATTATAAACTGTCAAACCTTCTACAGTTTTCTGTTTGCATGTTTAAAATATAACAAGAGAAAATAAATACACGAAAAAAGCTAAAATTTGACCTTTGACCCTTGATTGTGACCTTGACCGTTACCATTTATTACAAAATGTTGGTGAGAGAATTGTTTTATATTAGATACACAAACCTGTGAATTTATATAATAATATCTTTATAGGTACACATGTTATGCAATAAGCAATTATTATGACTATATCCCATTTTGGTGGCCATCTTGGACGCCATATTGAATAACTGTTTAGTGCTACCATAATTCCTGATTACAACAGGGTTAGAAATATTCCTCGTATGTTACTCTAACATGATCAAGTATCAAATCTTCGACTGTGACCTTGAACGTTGCTATTCATTACTAAATTTTGTGTCAGATAAATTGTCTATCTAAGATACACATACCTGTAAATGTATATAATAGTACCTTTATTGGTGCTGATTTTATCCAACAAGACAATTATTATGACTGCATATCACATTTTGGCGGCTATCATGGACGCCATATTTAATAGCTTTGTAGTGCTACATAAATTCATGACTACAACAGATCTCAGAAAACGCCCAAGGCATACAACTAATTGAATATGAGGTCAAACCTTCTACGGATGGGGTAGGCTACGTTTTCCATTTTCTAGGCCTCTTTTCAGAAACTGCTCTCGGGCTAAAACATATAATTGCACATAATTATATAAATAATCTGAACAAACACGTTTTTGTTATTAGATCTATTAAACAACATACGCCAATATTTCAAATTCCTCTATCTTACGAACAATTAAAAATCATTATAAGAGGACACGATGGAAACTAGAGACGGCTTAAATTTGACAAATATGTCAAGGACATCCTTTGAAGAAGGACCAATTCTTCTTTCTTACAAAAAATTTGAATCATTGCACGAAGATATGATTGAAACTAGAGACGACGTGTATTGGACAAACATGCGTTGAAGGTAAAAATGATAAAGAAATACAGAAAATCAATGAGAACTTAATGTTGTGATTATATTTTAAATTATGTTTTATAAGTTTGACAATATCTCAATAAACCTATTTGTACAAACGATCACTGAATTAAGGATAAAAACGAAAACCAATATGAGTTATAGGTTATATTTACTGATTCAGAATTAGATGAAACATTTTTTTAATAGTTTATTCAGACGTCAATTGCACATACAAGTATCGTATAAAACCGCTTGCAAACATTGTACAAGTGTATACTATAAACAAAAATTAGCAAATTTACAATTAAATACCTTAATTTTTCAACATATTTTCAACCACATTCCATCTTGCTTTAATATGATTTGACTTCAGTATGGTACATGTATATATAGATATAAAATCGAACAGGACAAGCAGCATTCAAGGACGACAGTCAACCACAAATACACACAGAAACAAAGAACAAATTTAAAGATGAATAACAGGCCAAATAAGACATCACAAACACAAAAGGGTTGACAATACGGCTTCCGCCATGGAACGGTCAGTGGCCGAAAAGGCCACTGGGGGTTTAAACCAGGTTCTAGGGTGCACCAAACCTCACACTTACCCTATTGTCATCCCAATTAAACGGGACAGTGTAAATAAAGAAATCCCCACCATGAAATATTCTCTAACCAATAAGGCAGCGTTAAAAGGCAATATAAGTAAAACAACTAGATGCTCGTGTATATATAAATACAAAAAACAAAGCCTAGAAAGCTACAATGAAGGTACTCGATGACTTGGCAGAAGCCGGAGCAACAAGAGAATAAACCACTGAGGGCACGACAAGACAACAACGCGGACAAACATCAAACGCCACCGTCTTAATGGGCTTTAGAGGGTCCACAGCCTGTCCGGTCATCGTACAATTAAAGAGGAGGGCGTAGTGGCGAACTGTAAAAGGGTCCACCACCAAGCATGCAGTACGTTGCAAAAACCTCTTTGATAAACCTATTAACAAGTTTAACAAAGATAGTATGAAAGTGATCATGACCAAGAATCTTACGAAGTTTATAAATCACATCATCATAGAAGTCAGGTTGTGATAGTCCTTGTCGCAGAAGAGTCCTTAAATTGCTTTTATATTTGGAAAGAAGATCAAAGATTACGAATATTAAAGTCCTCAACTCGAGTACAAGCTCTAGAAAAACGAATAAGTTGAGACACATAGACCCCATAAGAACTTGCTCGGGGAACATCCACATCTAAATTGGGATAATTAACAATATCAAAATTAAAATCATCTCTCTTGCCATATATTTTGCTAATTATTTCATCACTTTCAATGGAGAGATGTAAATCAAGAAAAGAAGCGTTAGTATTAGAAATATTAGCTTTGTTAAGTTGAAGTTCTTTAGGGTATATAGTATTAACCATAGTAGAAAAGAAAGGGTTGTCAATGTTTAATATGTCATCTAGATACCGGATACCAGATAATATTTCTAAAACGTTTTAGTTTTTCAATAAAGATTGCAACATTCGGTAGACAAATAATTTCATTCTGCGCGAGTTCATGTTTTTTTTTTTTTTTGTAAAATCGTGACTTAATGTCATTGTGAATACACATTCAATTGAACACAATAAGCCTATGGGAGAGGTAAAGTTTCAGTTTTACAGAATTATTAGTATCAAAACAGAACATGTTTCAAATATGTTCTATGCATTTATATATCAAATATCAGAACCCCGGGCCTGTCCGAGTAGCGAGCCCAATGTCCCGGACCGTACAAATAAAGTAAAGGCTAAATCACATAGCCAAACACTTCTTGGAACATATAGGAACTATAGCCATATTATCCTGTTTTAGAGGTGTATTTTTTAATAGTGCTCCATATATCTTCAGAGTACTCTCAATGCCATGATGGAAACATATGTAGTTTTAGCAATGCCCATTACGTGGTCTCATCTTAATTCCATTAAACGATGGGAATGCTTGTATTAGCAGGATTTTATAACGGATATTTCGACAATAAAACATGTTTAAAAACATTGTTTACTGAAAAATTGTGATAATCTGTTTAAAATTACCTATTACATGTTTTAATTGTTTTAATATGCAAACTTTTTAAGTCGAATTTAAGGTTTTACTTCATACCCCAGTCAACTCCGGTTTTGCTTCATGAAGAAGGGGTTGGATGGGGTATGAAAGTTAATACTCGGACCACGTAATGCATTAACGTTTAAGAAGCATACCAGGGTTATATATATTTGTATTTGAAATATAAATACCCAGGATCATGGTACATATGAAATATTTGAATTGCAACCATAATAGTTTTACTATATATTCCTGTTTACAATATCAGAGCACAGGGGCAGGGTATATTACAATCCCAAATTTATTAAGCGCCATAACTGAATGCTACGGGCAAAACAGTAAAATTCTATATACTACAGTTTTAGAAAAGAATGGTCCTTAATTTATTTCGAGGAGTATATTAAACAATAAGTAATATGCAATGCGAAAGTAATTTGCTAATAAGCATTCAAATGATTTGGAAATTTGCAAGTTCAGTAGGAACGCCACGGACCTATAACATATCAGTTCTGTTCGCATTTTAACTCCGCGAACATGGACTATTTCTTTGTATTTTACGGACTATTTTACGAATTTTCAACTAAAACAGACGCCATTTTTTTACACCCGAAATTGGGCGCGCTACGTCGGCGAGCACTACGGGTACCTATGGAGTCTAACAACACGCGTACAGTGTTTCATACCGTAGATTATGTAAAAACTAATACCTTACCGGACGAAATAACGTCCCATTATGTGTCAACACGATGCAGTGTTGGTGACTGACAGGTCACCGTGACATATCTTGACACGTGAAATTGACATGTTGTTGCAAGTTGGATTTGGGATTATTGTCTGCTGCTGGAGGTCCATGATCAAGGTATTTGTTTTGTCATTAAAATGTGTTTGTTAATAAACAGTACACACCCCTTTTAGATCGTGCATATTTA
Source organism: Cyrtodaria siliqua (assembly GCA_037043455.1). Classification (NCBI taxonomy): domain Eukaryota; kingdom Metazoa; phylum Mollusca; class Bivalvia; order Adapedonta; family Hiatellidae; genus Cyrtodaria; species Cyrtodaria siliqua. The sequence goes on along the minus strand of JAWPHD010009295.1, from coordinate 48,927 downwards.
GACATTGGCCAAATACAGTGCCTAAAAAAGTAGTGTATAGTGTATAATAGAAAGTTCATAATCACTATAAGTGTTTTTCGTGTACTCCGATCTTTCCAGTAACTGGATGTACTGTAAACTGTAGAACGTTTCGTGGAATAAAACAATTGCTAGTAGAAATGCTATCAATGTCCCCCGCACCCCGCCCCCACCCAAGTACGGTAGATGGGGGTAGATGGAGCTTGCATACCGAAAACAAGGAGGGGGTAAGAAAACTAGAAACCCCCCTCCCCCCCCCCCCCCCCCCCACCCCCTCAGATGCATGAATGTAAATAGTTAGCGTTGTCTCTATATCGTTAGCGTTATCCCCATTTTCTCGCACATTCGTGAATACATAACCCGATACAACTACCATTGAAACAATGTAATCTGCCATAGACATTTGACTGAAATCGGTCAGATTCATATTTATGTACAGTAAAGTTTTGAGGCAAGGAAGTGATTTTGAATTTACATTTATTTACATTCTGTTGTGAAAAAAACAACGCAATTTCGAGAAAGTACATTTCACTTAAAAGCCTTTAAGGCGGTGTAGCTACTACGCTTGCCTCCAGTGTGTCTCAAAAGAAATGACTATTCCATGGGCTGGAAATATGCTGTGAAAGTGGAACAATGTTTTTAATGGATCTCCAGTTGGGCTACATTATATTTTACATGTATAATGAATGATGAGAGATGTTTTTATTACATTAACAGTGTTATTGAGCACAAGTAGTATTCATGCTTTATTCAATTTAGTTATTTTATCTTATCTTTTTTAAATATGTTACATTATGTATAACAAAGGATAAACTATGTCTGTTTGATCATTGACATTGGATTGATGTTGTTTTCAGAGAGGTCTCAAATGTGAATCGTGCCCTTGAGCAGCTCTAAGTGAATTGATACTGACGACTTCAGAATGTCAAGCCGTATTAAATGCCATTGGATCATATGGAGGTAAGAGCCTTTTTAAAAATTGTTTGCACTTGTGTAGTTCTTTAAATGGAGCTTGTGTTATGCTTGCACGGTGCTGTTCAAAGTTAGAGTAAAAATATGTCAGTGATAGTGCAGCGTGATTGTCATATGAGCTCGTGTAAACTACATGTACTGGATACATGCGAAAACAAGTTGTGTTAAAGGGACACTAGGCAGTCTTTATTTGTTTAAAACTTCTGGAGTTCGGTTAATTTTTTTCTGCATAGTTTGCATTTGTGCATCATTAATATTATTTATTAGAATAGTTCAGAAGAAATTGTTTTACACATTACTTACTGTTGATAATAGTGCACCTATAATAATTTATTTAGCTTTTAATGCAAGCAGGTTTAAATTTAACATGTTACCAGGTTAACAAATGGAGATGCTAATGTTAAAGCTTGATAAATACTTCAAGATTGCCGTGTGTCCCTTTAACATCATCTAATTGGTCTATGTGATGGGTCCTCAATTTATTAAAGGGACACAGAGCAAATTTCCAATCTTGTGTCTGTTTTACACATTTTCACATCAGAACAGACCACACATCTACAAAAGTGTCTTCTCAACTGCCCTATTTAATCATGTTTTATTTCTAAAACTAGCGGCATCACCAGGTTTTGAGAGAGAAAATAAATAGTTGTATATTAATGTTTTCCCCCCATGTAAAATGACCTTACTAAGTCATTAAAGTAAAATATCCTATGAACAAAACGTGTAAAATTTAACAATTTTAGATTTTTGGCCAGACTTGTATTTTATTCCCCTTCTAGTAAAAATGGCTTATAGAACATTGCACTCTCTGTCAGATTTAACTTTCCTTATAATAGATTCTTGCTGTACTGTTGGGTGAAACATACATTAAAATGGTTCTATAATCATGTCAGTTCAATCATATACTGGTATGATACACAATATAATAAGTATTGACCCTTTACTTGATGTGCCATTTACTCAGTTTTGGTCAAGGGACGTTTATAGCATATCGGCTTTGAATTCAGTGAACACGGATTCAATTCTTACTGGCGCCACTTCGATGTGTCCTGCTAGCCTCGTTCGTCTGATGGGAACGTAAACCGGGTGGTCCTGTGTATCGGAGTCTGTCCTCCCTCCAAGCACGTTAAAGAACCATAGGTATCCAATCGGTAGTAAGCGTAGGGCAGGGTTCCTGGATGCCTATGTATCTTTCCTCCTCTCTTTCGGGCGGTTCGAAATAACCTAAACAACGTGTTGATGAGGCGTTAAACAATAATTAAATTTTAAACTGTCCCATTCCCCTAAATATGCCCTAGATCCCTCTCGCAACACCTGATTCAAATTGAATACTCTGCTCGACTTATATTAAATTCTATGTCTTTCTTTTCTTTCAGTCTGCACGTCATGTGGAAGAAGACTCCATGTACACCACTGGCCAGAGTCAATGCTGAAGTTTATGTTCGCTCAATTATTTGCTTAATAAAGTATACATATGAACTAAAATATTGTCTTTATAATTATGTCTTCCACCACAAAGTGGTAGGTGAGACAGATTAGATTTGGCCTTTCCGTTCGTCTGTCACAAATCTTGTCTGCGCTACTTGTTGGATTTTGACGAAACTTTGTACAAACTGTTTATTACTTTCCCTGAAGCTAATTTCATAAAACTTCATACTTTAAATGCCTTTGGTGAAATGATAATCCCTGTTTATTTTGAAGTCAGTAGTTGAAAGGTCCGTTACCATGACCGGAAAATGAAAAGTATTGCCCACACAGTTTTTCCTCTTACCTAAAGCAAATTTCATGAAACTTCATTGTTGGACAGTGGAAAGAGGATGATCGTTTGATTTTTAGGTAAAAGGTCAAGTTCCCTGCAGACATCCACTATCCTAGGATAAGCATATGTTACAACACACATGTTATAATATTAATGGTATAATATATGAATATTTTCTTGCACAATGTTGAATCCAGTAAAACAAGTGGTTTTGTTCACCGATACTGTCGCCTGTGAACCAAACCACTTGTTGTTAAATTACAGGATTCAACAGTGTGTAAGACATATTCCGATCATCCATTTTTTTTTTAAATCATAAATTAAAAAATATATATATTAAAACAAACAAAACATGCTATTTGATGAAAACAGACGTATTCAAATTTTCAAAATAGCAATATTCGCAGAATATAGTAGATTTCAACTGCTGAAAACAAACATGTATTTTTTTTCCAGGAAATAATACTTCTATGAATATAGTATATATGTTCAGGGAAATGTTTAATATGTCTGTTTTCAAATACTACAAATCGTAACGCACCGCACATGTATATTCAGTATTTACTTTCAGTATAGTAGTGAGTATGACTGCGTTCTGGGACCATATAAATATAAAAGAATAATATATATAAATATATATATATATATAACTATATATGCCCTATAAATATAAACGACCCGCACTTTTTAGATTCACGCGTACAGTGTTTCACAACACCACAAATCTGGCAAGTGCTCCATTGACACAATGTCATGTCCACGTTTATGTTATGAAATCTTCGAGTCGACACATAATCATGTTTGTTACCGACAGTAGCATGTATGTTACTCGTCAGTCATTTATTTACTTGGTTAAAGGGACACATGCCAATCTTGCTTTCTTTAAAACTCGAGTCGCCCCCTCAGTTTTAAACTAACAGTTAAAAGTATATACTTCTTTTTGCCTGTTAAACTTATATTAGTTTATCGCTTTTTCTGATTTCGAAAATTAACTCTGCAACGTATGTTGCCGCCATCATGATTTCATTTTCCGATATACCGTTGCAACATTGTTTGTTAAAATAAATTGGCCACTCTGACATACACCCAAAGCATGTATAGATAAAAAAATTAGTGTAAAATACATGAACACATACATTTTAAATATATGTGTTTACATAACGAAATTATTTAATTGTTTCTGTAGCCGGTCGTCTTTCCTTAATGAATATGAATGTTGCCGTCTTTGGGTCGGACGGTCCTGTTACTTAATTAGTACTTGTCTCCGTTTATTGAAATTCTACATATATACAGAGGAGAGATGTATCTATATGATTTTGTTATTATGCTCGCTTCTAAAATGACGAAATAAATCGATTTGAATAAAAGGCGCATTCTCAGCAATACACAACGTATTGTGTGTACGGGTTGGAGTGGGGAAACCCACGGGGTTGGAGGGATACTACCGTAATGTTGCTCTCATAAATACTGTTAACATACTACATCAATAATATAACAACTACTGAACAATGCTGAAATCGATTTATCTTTATAAATGAATTCAAAATTCCACAATTTTATTCCGTGCGAAGATCGATTTGGAACGTCGATTCGGCGTATTTAAACGATTACGGTGTACTTTGTTAATTTTCGGGGGGAAAAAGTACTTGCCTCCGATTTTTTTTATATTTTACATATCTACAGAGGAAAGATGTATTTACGCGTACATGCTTTTGTTTTGTTCTCTCGCTTCTAAAATGATGAAATAAATCAAATTTGATTAAAACTGCGCATTAGCAGCCTAATCAATACGGTATGGAGGGTGGTGGGGGTGGAATGAGGGGCGGGGCTGCAGGGATACTACCGTAATGGTGTCCTTGAGAAAAACGGTGAACATTCTACTCTAATAATTTATTAAATACAGAACAATGTTGAAATCAATATATCTCTTAAAAAGGATTTCACAATTTCATGGTTTTATATCCCGCGTGTACATTAACTTCGAAAGGCGATTGTTCATATTTTAGCGAACACGGTGTACTTTGTTAATTTTGGGGAAAAAAAAGTACTTTTTTCTGATTGACTTTAAATTTTGGGTTTTAATAGTAGACATGTCAATGAACACTTTCGTGAAAAAAAATTCATTCTCGCTGTTAAAACTTAATTTTTTTGCATTTTTTTCGGATTCAGAAAATTAGCACTGCAACATATATTTTCACAATCCTCATTTCCTTTCCCGACGTACCGTTACAATTTTGTTTGTTAAAACCTATTCTGAGCACTCCGGCATAAACCAAAAGCATGTATAGATCAGAAATTTAATCTGAAATGCATGGATACATACATTCGAAATATATGTATTGAAATAATGGAATTATTTCATTTATTGTGTACCCGGTCGCGTCTGTAAATGTATATGCATTATGCCGTCTTTGAGTCCGTGGGTCATGTTAGTTAATTTTGGGGAAAAAAAAGTACTTGTCTCCGATTTCATTAAAAATTTGCATATGGACAGAGGAAAGATTTATCTACGCGTACATGCATTTGTTTTCATTCTCGCTTCTAAAATGACAAAATAAATCGATTTTGATTTAAAAGCGCATTTTTGGCAATTTAAACCTTAAAACAACCTAAATTCATCCCTTTGAAAAATACCTTTAACTATTAATGGGAATTACACGAAGTGTACACCAATTCTGTTCGACCAATGTAGTTTGTGAATATTATTACTTTAACAACGATCTGTGATGGTGTTTTGTTATAATCACAGTTTATAAATAAGAGGTGAAGAAATCTGACCAGTGACAATTTTCCCGATAATGTCATTTTGTTATCGATTTTATCACGTGACCTTGTTTGATAAATATTCATACGCCATAGGGCTGGCGTTCCTACTGGTTATGCATGAAAATCACGTCACGCTGCAAGTTTTAATCTCGTGTATAACGAGATGTGTTGAAAAACAACTGGTGAAATATATTCAGTGGTTAACGAGAAGATTGTATTTTTTTTTTAATATTTGGGTTTTAGAAACGGTGACCACCTTGAATGGCAGATTTAATTTATATCGTCAAAAATAATACTCATGCGATAAAAAGAATACCAAAACACACACAAACGCCTTGTAAACATATGTTTTGCTTGTAACCATGTAAATCAATAGAGATTCAATCATACGATCTCATCCAGGGGATCATGACTGAGACGGTAATTTGTTTTGCAAAATATACACTGTTCTAATGTCAATATTATTTCTGAGTAAATAGACACAGCTGGACTGATTGGGATGGTCTCATTAGGGGAGAGATTCACATTTTCCACACTTATTGGGAGGAAACGTCACTTATATGTCAGTCGTGGTGATTACTCTTAATTGATGTATGTGTTAATGTCATCCACTGGGAATATTGATGTATGTGTTAATGTCATACACTGGGAATATCTGTGGGAAAATCTCTAAGTATCTACAATCATTTCATTGTGTAAATAAAATGTTTAACCTGTTAACAAGTTCTTATTAATGGTATAATATAGACCTCCAAGCTAACCATTCTACTACGGAACCACCTGTTCTTATTATTGGTCTAATATAGACCACCAAGCTAACCATTCTACTAGGGCGCCACCTTTTCTTATTACTGGTCTAACATATACTACCAAGCTAACCATTCTACTATGGAACCACCTGTTCTTACTATTGGTCTAATATAGACCACCAAGCTAACAATTCTACTATGGCGCAAAATTTTCTTATTATTTTTCTAAAATAAACCACCAAGCTAACCATTCTACTAGGGGGCCACCTGTTCTTATTATTGGTCTAATATAGACCACCAAGCTAACCATTCTACTAGGGCGCCACCTTTTCTTATTACTGGTCTAACATGTACCACCAAGCTAACCATTCTACTATGGAACCACCTGTTCTTACTATTGGTCTAATATAGATCACCAAGATAACAATTCTGCTATGGCGCAACCTTTTCTTATTATTTTTCTAAAATAAACCACCAAGCTAACCATTCTACTAGGGGGCCACCTGTTCTTATTATTGGTCTAACATAGACCACCAAGCTAACCATTCTACTATGGGCCACCTGTTCTTATGCTACCTCGTTGGGTGACAAACCTATGGGTTCTTATTATTGATCTAATATAGACCACCAAGCTAACCATTCTACTATGGGCCACCTGTTCTTATGCTACCTCGTTGGGTGACAAACCTATGGGTTCTTATTATTGATCTAATATAGACCACCAAGCTAACCATTCTACTATGACGCCATCTGTTCTTACTATTATAATTGTAGTAAGTCCGTCTTGCATGCGGGAATTCGTGGGTTCTTCTTAGTCACAATTTTGGTTTGGTTTTAAATACATTAATAACAAATTTAGTTAGTATTATTTGATTGTAATAATAATATGAATACTAGCAGTTATTTGTATTCTTGATATGGGAAATAATCTTTCATTCTCTGTCTGTATTTTATATTCTCTGGATATGTTATCAGATACAAAAGTAGAAAAGAAAAAAAAAGAAGCAAGGTAGCCAGCAAAGAAAAAGGGTTTACAGCAAAGGTACTGCCTTTGAACGGTCAGTGGCACACATGCCTTTGATGTTTAAACCATGTAATGTTAAGATATTTCAAAAATATTATGCGAAACTACTACGGAATAAATCTGATTGGTTCCGACAATTTGGCATTTGAGTACTCTGGACGACAGCGGTTGTGTTGTAAAGGTAGTCCGCCTCGCAGGCGTGAGTTTGTGGGTTCAATCCCCGGTCGATTCATACCAAAGACTTCATAAATGTAATACTAGTACTTGTTTGACGCTCAGCATATCAAGCGTAGTACTAGATATTGAATTGAATTGAATTGGGGTTTTAAGGCGCACCAACACATTACAGGTTATATGGCGCCTAAAAGGCATGAACATGCCAGGCTCATCTTCCATGTACATCGAGATAAAATATGGAAAATGGGCCTAGAACCTTCTCACCCTGAACTGCAGAGTTGCTGCAAATTCTATCGTAAAAATTCCATTTACGCAGGAGCCACGTTTATTGTTTTTCTACCACTGCTCTTAGTGATGTGAGCGAGATGGCACCTGAAACAATGCAGGGGTCATGATGAAGACCTTTAATGAGCATGAACAAAAAATGACAAAATGAATATGAATGGGGGGGTCCTATCCCTCTGCATGTGACAGTACTAGATCTAGATATAACCGAGCCTTTGTCAGTATAATGTGACTGGGTGGGTAATCATGTTAGGTGTCTATGGCGTGATATTGCAGTGTAAGAGTACTATACAGTTGAGAATATAGCTCACCGCTAGACGTAGAGAAATAGAAATCGTCGTGATATGAATGAGCAATGATTAAAAGCGACGTTAAACCCCAAACATACATATTGGCATATAACGTGTGTACTGTTAAATTAATCTTGATTAATGAATAAATCGTGATTAATGTTGAGATTATCTATACCATTGATGATTCAATTAGGTATCATCAATTGAGTTGAGGATATTTTTCAGTTTTATAGAGATACAGAAATATACATACAAATGAGGGGCACATGAACATCCTTTGACATTATGTTCATGATTCATTATGCAATTTTAGCTTTAAAGGGTTATATCATGCCTCAGTTAGTATATCTCATAAAGATGGAGACTAATTGATTTACATTTACTACGTATGCCTCTACCTAGTCTCTCAGTCCCTTAATTATAATGGAAATTATACTAGCAAATTACAGAATACGCTAAATAAGTCACTGAAAATTGGATATGTTCCATTAAAATTAATGGCAGTCTGATGGAGCTCACAGCATTTTGTCAAGTGTATCGCTGTGAGCTTTCATAGCTAAAAGATAAGCCACATGGCGTCAGTTGGCCCAATGCCATTGACCGGTAAAGATCTATATTTATATATAATAATGTTGTTGTTTTTCATTCTGATTATATGCCCTTCACGTCATGATGCTCTTCATAGTAGTCTTTATTTCGAGATATCAGTCAAGTTAAAATGGGGAAACTTTTTAAAAAAAATATTGCGAAATATGTCTATTACGCATGTCTGATAAACAACTAACATGTTCGAACACCGGGCTGTTTGCTATAGCGTAAACGCTTGCATATGAAAGACGAAATGCCTCTTTAGACTGATACCAATCATTAACGAATGAACTGCATGCTCAATCCTTTGAAATTGTGGATGAAACCATAGACAATAAAGTCAACAATAAAATCAATGAATATCGGAAATCAGAACATTTTCTATCGTGTTTTGGGTTAAATAAAGTAGTGACATGCTCGATAAGCTGAACCGTGCCAATTGGCTTGCGTCCAGTTCTAAGTGTCGTTCTATGATTGTTATACACCAGCTGTACCTTGCCAATTGGCCTCCGTACAGTTCTAAGGGTCGTTCTATGATTGTTATAGGCTAACTGTACTTTGCCAATTGGCCTCTGTGCAGTTCTAAGTGTCGTTCTATGATTGTTATACACTAGCTGTACCTTGCCAATTGGCCTACGTACAGTTCTAAGTGTCGTTCTATGATTGTTATGCACTAGCTGTACCTTGCCAATTGGCCTACGTACAGTTCTAAGTGTCGTTCTATGATTGTTATACACTAGCTGTACCTTGCCAATTGGCCTCCGTACAGCTCTATGTGTCGTTCTATGGTTGTTATGCACTAGTTGTACCTTGCCAATTGGCCTCCGTACAGTTCTAAGTGTCGTTCTATGATTGTTATACACTAGCTGCACATTGCCAATTGGTCTACGTACAGTTCTGTGGTGTTCTATGATTGCTGTACACTAAACTTATTACCTCAGATTTCATTACAAACATTTTTATATCGTAATTCAGTTGAATTGCCATATCCCTTTAGTGTTTCAAAAATACTTGTAGTTTATTCAGATAATTCAAATGGGTCATAGGACAGGTGAGGATATAATAAATACATATGACTTTGACTGCTATAGTGAATATACCAACAATTAAAATCATGAACAGAAAACGTATTTATATGTGTAAGGCATCAACGAATACATCAATAGTGTTTTTTACTTTCACCTCAAATATGCAGAGAACGTGACAGAACCATTCCACTGGACCACTAATACTGGCCTGTACATAATTGGACTTGGGTGCGTTGACATTGACGACTTCCTTTAGCTCTCGCGTGTTCGTTATCATTTCGTAATTGAATTTAATGCACAAGTGATGTTTTCGCCGATGTCAGAAACATAAAACATTTAAATGTAAATATGTTACCTAAGGCGTTTCGATCTAAAACCTACTTAAACGCCAACATTCCTGGCAATTCTGTTTTATCGGATTAACGGTTATTATAAATATACTGAAAGGAAAAAGAAATATTGCTTATACTGCACTATTATATAAACCTAATTCCTAAGATTCCAGATATATCTCATTGTGTTTTGTACAAAAAGGGGCTACAGCTAATTACAGAAAGGACAGCTCTGTCACGTAGTAGACCTTTTAATCAAAGTATAATTTGTTACACGAAATTCATAAATGTTGAAGTTTCACTTGAAAAAGTCAAGCCATTTCAGTATTGTGTTAAGAAATTACAACGTTTAAAGCCTAAGTTTGCTCACCTGCTTGAACCAAATGCGCATTCAGTCGATGTCCTGTACCATTCGATTAGCAGTAGCATACCAAATATACAATATATAGCGAACGTTTCTTTTTCCTTTCAGTATAGTTGCAGCTGACTGTGGCGTGATAACAAAACGCAAACAAGTCAACGAACTTAGTTTCACAGTCAACACAAACAAACTGATTACTGGTTTCTGAAATTTAAAGAATTTTTTAATTTTGCTATGATTACAGGTTTTATAAAGCAATCTAATGTGAGACCGCGCCGTATAATCACCAACACGTACATAGTCTTAACTGAAGCTGGGCTATAAAAGAAACTCAATATTGAAATAATTTTGTTTACTGGAATAAGCTGGCCGTGGCTTACGCATGATATAAAAAGAAACATAATGTGCGTATCAAATATGCAGTCACGATATTTAAAAGCAAGTTTAAAAGAAACTATGGTGATAGCTCAGAAATAGAAACGGTACTCATTGTACCCTGTTCATTAAGCCAGATAGTTACAATTTAGTTGTTTTCCTTCAACATATTCACGTGAAAAGAAAAGCATTCTACACATTATGACTGTGCTATACTGCCGCATGCCTCTAGTGGTCTTAGTGGCATTTCTCGAGGCACCGCCAAAGCGGTGGCAGCAGAGCACATACATGAAAAGTAATAAATCCTCAAATTGATAATTGGCCGATGCACTATACACTCGAAGAGATTTGTTTCGCCAACAGCAACGCTAATCATAAAACGACCAAAATATGGCCAAATATAGCCCGAAATGGTTTTTATCACGAACATGGCTTTAACCTCCATATGGAATAAAATACAAAATTGTCATTATCACAAATATAGTACTCCATTCAAAAGTGGAATTTAGAATTAAAGCAAGTTTTTATCTGAATCAAATAATTTGAAATATAGGTGATGTAATATGCCCTAAACGCCATTCATGTGATTTGGGTATACTGTGTTATGTAAAAGCTGCATTTCCTGTTCGATTTTTATACTTATTTTGAATCTGTCCGTAAAACGCGTTGCCAGTCTAAACACAAACTAATCGTTGCATTGATGAGACAAATGTACTCCATCACTAAACAGACCTGAATCAGACTCTTCAATTTCATTATATCATATATAATTCACCATTCATTCTAAGAACCTCTGTTGGCAGTATTTATTGAATATTGAAGATTTACCCTGAAATCAGCAAAATTGTGATTTAGAAATCAAAGCACTCAAATCAGTGGCACGGAAGGTTCGCACTGCACCACAAACAAAGAGAAAATTAACTGCACAATGAAAAAGACAACGTACAACACAACGAGTGGTGAAGACAGGGTTACCGACTTGGAACGCGGTCAGTAGGCAATATGGCCTTTTGGGTAATCCTGAATCTGCCTAAATCTTTACGATATTTTTCGTTAATCCAATGCAGCCTGAGGCTTGGTCGAATCCGTGACCAAACAATCTTAACTCTAGCAAGCAAATCGTTGTAAAACGTAGTTTTTCGTAACAATTTATTTCTTTCTTTTGCCGAAGGTACCTTCCTAATTTCATTACCCCCATAAGCAATACCATACATGTGGGTGGTCCACCAGTGTTAACAGTACCTGTAATGTATTCAACGCTAGGTAAGATCGCATAGGAGATACTACTCCTCCTTTGCCAAACAGCAGCTTTGTATCTTTCTAACACCAATATCACTCCATCTGTAGCTGACTACATTTCAAATGTGAACGATCGCTTTACTAATGATGAGCCATGAATACACACTCGAGATACATCATCAATAAGATATATCAAGCAGTCATATATATATGTGATTTACCTACGGACAAAACTGCACTGCTTAGTAGGAATACGTATGTATAATTTATATGCTGTACACTCCCAACTCACCAACTATTTTACTCATCTGTCTGACATTTTCGTACGTGAAGCATTTGTAGCCGCCCCAAAACATAATTCGTGGGATTTGTACTTACTTGCAGCAGTTTTCAAAACTATCAAAGCTTTTTTTAAACCAGAGTAAAATTGATACCGGGTAACCAATCCGCCGCCCCCTCCCCTCCCCTCCCTTCCTACCAACAACATGTATGAATAAGTGCAGATTATATTTCACTGGCCAACCTGATTAGTAACCCGGGGCTAGAGGGCGTGAGCGGTAGCTAGCATATTTCACTACCGCTCATGAACAGTCTCAATCAAACCGAGACTGCAATATTTCGTATGTGTCGTGCTCGGCCATTTCCAAAGGTCCATTATCATACTCTTTTTTGCTTGCAAAAGTTTCAGTTAAATCATCGCAGTCTGACAAAAACATTTTACATTACAAAACAGGGGTCATGAGCATTATAGGTTTTAAAATCGGCCACAACAAAACATGGTAACTTCGAATTTGGAAGCTAACGAACAAATGCTTGGTAATATTTTCAGAATTTTGCCTAACAACTGGGGCGTAATTGGTAATCTAAAAGCAAACCTCTTATCAAGACTGTCCATACCACTAGTCATTTTTAGCTTACCTGAGCCCAAGGCTCAACGTGCGCTATTGTGACCGATTTGTGTCCGTTGTCCGTGGCCCGTCGTCCCTCCTTCGCCTGTTAGCTCATGGTTAAAATAACTTCTATTGGGACAATTTTGACCAAATTTCACATGGATAATATTGAGGTCAAATTACTCCAAAATTATACAAATTAGTTTGTGGCTGCCATTACCATATATAGTCAAAACTCTAAAAAAAATTGTTATCAAGAAACGCCGAACAGATTTTGAAAGTTTTTGTTTATAAATGATCGCCTACTCCTTATGTACAATTTTTTACAAACACAGTTCCTAGGGTCACACTTGGTTGTGCCCTGGGGTTCCAAAAGTGTGTTACTATGGAGATTTTACATGTTTTACATAGACTTATAATGGGGATTTGTAAACGACATCTCCTCAGAAACCGCTTGACCAATTTTGACCAAATTTCACGTGGACAATACTGAGGTCAATGCCTTCCAAAATATTACAAATTAGGTCAATGCGACATCCAAGATGGCCGCCATTACCATATATATTCTAAACCTTAACAACTCTTCTTCTCAAGAATCGCTGACCAGATTTTGAGTTTCTATTTATAAATGAGCGCCAACTCCTAGTCTACAAAAGTTACAAAAACGAAGTTCCTAGTTCAAAAATGGCTGTGCCCTGGGGTTCCAAATTTTGTGTATGGAGATTTTACATGTTTTAAATAGACTTACAGGGCCTTTGTAAACGACATCTCCTCGGAAAACGCATGACCAATTTTGACCAAATTTCAAGTGAATGATACTGATGTCAGTGCCGTCCAAAGTTGTACAATTTAGGTCAATGCGACATCCAAAATGGCCGATATTACCATATATGGTCAAAACCTTAAGAACTCTTCTTCTCAAGAACCGCTGAACAAATTGTGACAGTTTTATTTATAAATAGTCGCCAACTCCTAGACTACGAACATTTTACAAACAAAATTCCTAGGGTCAAAAGTGGCTGTGCCCCGGGGTTCCAAAGTTTGTATATGAAGATTTTACATGTTTTACGTAGACTTATATAGGAAATTTAAAAAAAATTCTTCTTTAAAAGCACAACATGTAGATCTCACATATATTTATGTAGCATTACCTTATGGTCTTCTACAAAGTTTGTTCAAATGGTGACCCTGGGGTCAAATCTTGCCCCGCCCCGGGAGTCACAGTTTTACATAGAATAGTATAAGAAACTCGTTTTAAAAATGTTATTCTCCAAAACTGCTTGATCATTTTTGACAAAACTTAAGATGGATGATCCTTAGGTCAATGATTTTCAAATTTTGCTAAAATTAGGGCAAGCCACATCCAATATGGCCGCCATTGAAGGGTGGGTGGGGAGAGGGTAAAAACATCTCAGAAACTGCAAGGCCAATTTTGACCAAATCTCACGCTTATGATTCTGATGTCAATGCCTTTTAAAATTGTACAAATCAGATCAATACATTATCCAAGATGACCACCATTACCATACGTGGTCAGAACCATAACAAATCTTCTAATTATGAACCACTGAATAGATTTCGACAGTTTTTATGGATGTCGAGTTGTCCGTCGTACGTCGTACGTCCGTCGGTAACTTTTGCCTCGTTAAGACGATAGGGACTTTATTTTCCATTCCATCAATATTGATCAGATTGTTAATATTAATGAAAGCTCGCACAAGTTCGAAAACCAGCCAAATCGGACCAGTAAAACCCAAGTTAGAGCCCTTGATTAAGTTAAAAAGGCTTTATGTGGCCTTCTTAATTCGATAGAGCCTTCATTTTCCATCAGATCTTTACCAAGTTTTACCAGATTGTTAATATCAACGAGAGCTCGGACATGCTCGAAAACCAGTCAGATCGAACCAGTAATACCGGAGTTTTAGCGTTGATTTAGTGAAAAATACTGTATTTTGCCTCGTTAAGACGATAGGGCCTTCATTTTTCATCCGATTTCTACCAAACTTTTAAAAGAATTTTAATATCAATAAAAGCACAAATAAGTTTGAAAATCAGCTATATCGGACCACCAGAATTATGTGCCCTTGACTTATTGAAAAATGCCATTTTTAGCTTTGTGAACAATCTAGTGCCTTCATTTTGTATTCGATCTTTCCCAATATTGGCCAGATTGTTGATAGCAATAAAAGCTCGGACGAGTTTGAAACCCAGCCAGATCAAGCCAGTAACATCGGAGTTATGGCCCTTTTTTAATAGTTGGTAACGTACACTGGAAACCTCGCAGGCCGTGGGTTCAAATCTCACTGGAGGATTTTTTTTCACAAGAAAACCTTGGTTCATGGGTTGATATTTTTAGGTTTGTTTTATTTGATTTTTTTTTGGATTTTTTTTTAATATTTTTTTAGGTTTATTTATTTATTTTTAATATTTTTTAATTTTTTTATATTATTTCCTTTTTATTTTATTCTTTTCTCATAAGAAACGTTGGTTCATTTTTCTTTGGGTTATAGGCTAGGGGTGAATTGTTTAATAACATTTGTTTTCCTATATGTTTATACATTTTTTGCTCATTTTCTGAAAACTGTTCAATGTGTTTGGAATGGTCTATTAAAATGAGATCCAAACAGAGTGGTGTCATCCATTTTTTCTTTCAGGGACAAAAAGGTCTCAAACGAGTGCGCCAGTTTAATAGTTCGTTTATTTAGACAATTGTGTTCCTTTCTGTTTCTTATGTTAATTCGAATCCCTTAGCAGATTACAAGACCCACACAACTGCCTATATTCTTAGTATAAGGTGCCACACCTCTCACGCCGGATTAAGGGATATTCTACTTTAACGACTGAGCTTGATTATCCAGAAGGACAAGCACGTAATCAAACTACTGAATTGCAGTCGGTGCGTATGTTATAGCCGTCACACAGCAGTAAATGCATGCTAGTGTAAAGCCTTATTGTGTCTTATAGGTATGTAAATGCACGAGCAATTCAGCAACTCCAATCCGAAGGACTGAATGGTAACACACTGAGTGCTGTTTTATGCCCATATTTTCCCCGGGCGTTTCCACAACTCCAATCCGAAGGACTGAATGGTAACACACTGAGTGCTAATTTTATGTCCATATTTTCCCTAATAACGCCACCTGGTTAAGAGAGCACTGATCATGTTAAAGATTAGTAATCGGTTGTTTTGATATATGGAGAGAGATGCCCTTTTTCATGATGGTATTTCAGGGTATAACTTGTTTGTTTCTGAAAAAGTGATTAAACGAGCGGCGCTGTTCTCCGACATCTCTTGTTTTAAACTATAATACTACTACTACTAATAATAATACCGTATTTTTATTTCAAGAGGATAACATGTTTGACTACAAGCGAGTCTAACATATGGTCCTCAGACAAAATAGAATATATTTACGGTTTATATAAACATGATTAAACAATGGTACACAAAGAATAAAATGAATAAACTATATGTCTAGAAACTTCATGATTTTTCTAAAAATGTGGTATCTGAGATATATTGATTAATACTGATTCGACCTTTATGTGATGTGTATAAAATATAAGAATAATGTTGAAAAACTCGTCAATTGTATATGTTTTTAACCATATCAATATTAAAATTTGAAGAATTACATTTTAAAACTTAAGAAAATACGTAGATATTGTCAAGTAAGTGAACATTGTACACGCACATATGCTGTGATTGACGTAGGTAATACATTGGTATTCAAGTTGTCAAATTGCTTATATAGCAAATCATTTAAACAACACAATAAATACAGCTGATGATAAGATGATCGTAACAACTAATAGTGATGATATATTGAATATGCACGTGATCTTGAGAAATGTTTTCTGATTGAAGTATCGTACCTGAATTATTTTTTCAACAGTGTCAGAACTGTTTTCATAGTAATACACCATAATTATAATTATTAAAAAAATGAGATATAGGGTCCTATAGAAACCACAGCGTCCGAACGCAATGGCATCGTAGGTCCGCACTGTACTGCAAACAAGGACTTGAAAATACAATGAAAGAGACAAAAAACAACAGAAAGGGTGGTGAAGACAGGTTTACCGACTTGGAACGGTTAATAAATATTATTAATAAATATTTGAATTGTTCAAAAGGAATTTGTGTTTGGTTGTTGATAATTGTTGATTAAATTGCACGAATGATATATTTGAATCTAAAGTAAAAGAAGAAGAAAAATTGCGTAACTCTTAAAGATGTTTCATTAAATATGACTGATTAGTAACTGTTATTTTGCAGTCGATTCGAGGTCGTGGTTGCTGCGAATTTGTATGCTGACGAACAAAGTCTTGGTAATATTCTCAGAATTGTGCCCAAACACTGGGGCGTAATTGGCAGTATAACAATAACCACTGACAACTATTGATGATCTTTGGTTGTATGGTTTGATATTAAAAACAAGCAGCAACGTCTGTCGGTGCAAACTCCCGACTTACAAAGCCTTGTCTATTTATTGGGAAACTATGTTGACTCGCAAAATTTGGCTTAATTGACTTACAGAATTATTGCACTAGTTAACCAAATTTTGTAAATATAAAAGGGGCCATTATTTTGTTAAAACTAAAGCATGAGTTGGGCCGGCCCTTTAACAGTTCGGCAACGTTTTTTTTCTCTTGTAGCTCAGGCTTCTGCTAAGTCACTGAGTACTTACTTTGTGGCTGTCTAGGCGTTTGCTTTGTTTTATATATACATGATCATTTATGTGTATTACTTATATTGCCTATTAATGCTGTAGTTTTTGTTAGAGAATATATATGGCGGGAATATCTTTTTTCACATTGTCCCGTTTATTGGGATGACAATAAGGCAAAAGTGAGGTTTGGTGCACCCCTAGAACCTGGGTTAAACCCCAGCGGCTCTTTTTTTTTTATCCCTATTGTCAACCTATTTATGTTTGTGATATCACATCTTGCCTTTTATTCATCCTTGTAGTTGTTGTTTGTTTCTGTGCGTGTTTGTGGTTGACAGTTGTCCTTGAATGCTACATTTCCTCAGTGTTCGACTTTCTCGATCGTTTATTGTAGGTTGCGGTACACTAATTGCTTTCCCATAGGCCACAATACAAGCTTTTCCGAAGATAAAACATAAAACTAAACATTCAAATTCAAAAAGTCTTATTTTCAAGGTAAGTCCAAGTACAATGTGCTAAAAGTTAACATTCAGTATGTTTCCTCTACAGAACTTTCCATGGGTGCCGACATATTTGTTTACATGCAAAACAGCAGTAAAGATTTAACTGTTTTTGAGTGGGGGTTAATCTCACAATTTTAAGTTTAAAAAATATTTGGTAAAAATAAATTCTCCCATTTTAATAAACGTATTTAGATGCATTTATTTGGCATGTTTTAAATGTGTGACCTTTCTCTTCTGGCTCAGGTCACTCCTAGAAATGGGCGTGTCCAAGCCCATGCTATAAGCAGGATACCGCAACCTGTACCACCCAAACTGGCAAATTAACATAACTTGATTGGGCGACGTCAGCGTATTATAAGGAGGTCATTTTACCATTTTAATTGGTGAATTGACAGAGTTTCATTGAGTGAGGTCGGCACACTGAAGGACGATTATTGTTGAGTTGACAGAGAGGATTGATTTGCAGCGGGAAGACGTTCAACTTCATCTTTAATGTTTTTATTTTCTGGTCCTTTGGGAGTTCAATCAGCATGGCTTTAAGAAAAATACGGATTAAGCCGGTGCTAGTGGGCGTGAGAGGTTTTAACCCTTTGGTTTTACAGCACACTGCATGTTTAGTGATTGATCCCTCTACAGTCAGTCATTACGCTTCACTTTTCACTTGTGCGATGACTGGACTACCTCTTGGGACTCTATGATTGTACCTACTGAAACCCCAACTAAGGGATGTAGTTTTGTTTTACCTGTCTTGTCTATTTGGGCGCTGAAGACAGGATAATAGCGAGGATTGTGCACATATAAAATCGATTCAAGCTAACCAGTAGGCCTTATTGCCTACTGACCGTTCCAAGTCGGTAACCCTGTCTTCACCACCCTTTCTGTTGTTTTTGTTTCTTTCATTGTATTATCAAGTCCTTGTTTGCAGTACAGTGCGGACCTACGATGTCATTGCGTTCGGACGCTGTGGTTTCTATAGGACCCTTTATCTCATTTTTTGAACACCTTACAGTACCTCTCATGAAAAGATATAATAAAACCAAGTCTATTTTTCTCTCTTGGTTGCTTTTGTTGCTTCCAAGCAATCCCCTTTTAAGTATTTCTCAACAGACGGCCGCTGGGAAATGGCTGGGAAACCTTCATCTCTAAAGTCAGATTGTTGAACTGACATATCTGTGTTAATGTAGTCGACACACAAAACGACTTTCAACTAACCATGCTAATACGGAATTGACATAACGCTTTGATTGAAATCGGCCCGTGGGACTGCTTCGTCTCATTATCGTAATTGGTGAACTAACATAACTGTATGGAGTGAGACAGACATAGTGGAAGATTTGCATTTCCCCTAATTAATTGGAAAGATATCTTGCTCGTCTTTACATGTTATCAGTCGACACATCTTACTTTTGACGATTGCGATGTTATACTTGCGGCATAAACCTTTGCAAGATTTGTACGTATTTTAAATTTATTGATGAAATATAAAACAAAATAACTTGATTAATATTATTTTTTACCTCAACTTTTTTTAGTTTTTATTCAGTTTACAAAGCATGATGCTTTATTTTTTGCAACTATACATTGTCTGTATGACTCGCCCAATATATATTTTATCATAGCTTAACATATATCTCTGCTATAATGTGCCCTTTGCGATCTATACCATGCCTTTGGAAGGTTTTATTTTGGATTCGGCGATTTGCATTGTAATTTTACTTATTACTGTATTTTTTATTTATTTTATTTACGTCTCATCACAGTATACAACATAAAATATACATTTTTCATAATACAGTTATAACGTACATGTGTACCTCCAATCGGGGTTAAATGGGACGATAGTAAAAGACACATTAATTTGCATTGACAAACACAAACACATATACTATTCGTAAGAACAACAGATAAGAGTTGAACAGCTAATGTTAATCTTGATTATATAATACAATTTACAGATGCATTACTAACCTAAAATTAATTTAAAACAAATATACTTTAAGAAAGAACTAAGTTTGTAAGCACGCGTCCGGGGCGGCAGTCCTTTAAAACGCCTAATAAACGCAAATTAATCAAATGTCTTAAGAAATCTATATCTTAGCAAATCAGATTTGCTACGTCCTGATTAACATAACTTGCTCAATCATTGATGTCAGATTAAAATTCTGTCAGATACTTAAAATACATCAACTGTCATTATATACAAATACAACATATATCACATGTAACCAATAAGATCAACTACTTACGTAAGAAGAAATGTCTTCTCCGAATAATTAAAAAGCAGATTTTGGCACATTGTCGAATCATAAGCGGACTGGTAAAGAGAAACACAAATTCTTTAGACGATAGTGTATCAAAAGTTAGATCAATAGTTTTAGATTTAGTGAATATATTTTCTCTTATATCAGTGTACAATGGGCAGACAAATAATACATGGTATTCATCTTCAATATGCGATTTACAAAACGGACATAATCTAACATTTTCGGCCAATCCTTCATATCGCCCAGTCTCAATTCTAAGTGGAGCAACTCCACATCTAAGTTTAACATATGCAGACCTATGTAACTTCGGTAAAATTAAATTTCAATATTCTTCTGTTTTAAAATCACTTTTCAACAATTTATACTTTCTAAGCTTGTTTCCAGCTGTACCAGTAACACCTACATCTCTATTTATTTTATCTTTCCAACTATCAATAAAGGTTTTAAATTATACTGATTCTTTGTACTTAACTTGTTTTGGAAATTCGGCTATTGACATTAACATATTCATTCAAACTATTTTCACTCGACGTCTTTTTAACCCGAAAACACCAGCTTTTTCAAATACTGTTAGGTATAGAAAGATAATATGTGAAAATTCGTTTACTATTGTTTGGGGCGCTTGTTTGAGCCAAAGGTTTTTCTGCAGTAGCTTGAGCAATTTAAATAATACGTACATCAAGTTTATTTCACTAGAACTGGTATTTTTAGTGGTAAAAAGAAATACCTTAGTTTTGAAAATTGGTTGAGAAATAAATATTTTACAGCCCAAATGATTTTTTGATGGGGCGTTCCCATGTAAATTCTTTTTGGCGGGACAGCAGAAAATTAAGAAATTTCATATGACTTTAGTTAGCCTTCACATTTTGCTATAAAACTTTCAGGGTGTCTTAATTTATAGTATCCAACAATTTAAAACCATTTTTGGATAAACATTCTAAAAAAAAATATGTTTCAGATTTTTTATGCTGCAGAATTTTGCATTGAAAATACCCCATCAAAAACAGCTTTCGCACATGAATTTTTTATTTCTCAACCGATTTTGAAAAGTGAGGTATTTTTATTTACCACTAAAAATGTCTGTTTCACTGATATACAACTTATTTAGGTACGAGATGTATTTTGTCTGAAAAGTCCAAAAAAACTTTGGCTGAAACAAGCGCCCCAAACAATAATTCAAGAAGAATGCGTAATTTACTGACTAATCTAGCCCAATAAATCAGAATAAATGCCGATGCACGTCCATTGTCTTACAATTGGAGGAGTCCATCCCAATTCACCGACAGTCGCCGCATTTGGTGTATACTTTCCAACCCCTAGAAAATATCGCATTGCTCTATTGTGCACAGCATCAATACATGAAATCGTTCTATCACCCACAACTGCAGCACCATATGTAACGACTGGCCGTACCAGCGAATCATAAAGTTGTGTAAGGCATCCCACCTAGAGACATATTTCGCTATCAAGCGACCCAATGCTCTACCTTCAGCCTGTGATACTATTTTTGCTGGTAAACTATAATCTAACAGTTCATGCAATGTTAGGCCTAAATACCCATATCTAACAGTAGTGTCAATATTGTTTGGTCTACATTTAAATTTTATTTGTGTGCGACTTACGCATTTATGTATAATAAGAATTCACCGCCATTGTATATCCTTTAAAGTTCTTCAGCCATGTTTCGTTTCATGGACATGTTTATGTTTATTTAAATCGAAATCAATACACAACAATAGATATTTACAATTCACACATTGGCTGTTAAACAACTTAAAAATGGCAAAAGTGGAGGACCAGATCTGTATGTTAATGAATTTTTCAAGAATGGAATACGCCAATTAGGTCCCACTTTAAAATGTTTATTTAACAAGGTATTAAATTCAGGGTATTTTCCAAAAATATGGTCTTCAGGTTATGTGATCCCACTTCATAAAAAAGGTAGTGTAAATAATGTCGAGAATTATAGAGGCATTACACTATTAAGTGCGTTAGGAAAACTGTTTACTCGAATACTTAACAACAGGTTAAATAGTTGTGCAGAAAAGTATAATGTTTATGTTGAGGCCAAGGCAGGGTTTAGAAAAGGTATGTCCACAACTGATAATGTTTTTGTTTTGCATGCATTAATTAACAAGGTTTTAAGCTCGAGTGAAAAATTGTTTTGTGCTTTCGTAGACTTTAAGAAAGCGTTTGATTATGTTGTACGAGATAATCTTTGGTTAAAACTTATAAAACTTGGTATACGTGGTAAAATATTGAATATTATAAAATCCATGTATAATGATATAAAATCACAAATCAAACTAAATAATATGATTGGCAATGAATTTACATGTATATTAGGCGTTCGCCAAGGTGAATGTTTATCTCCGTTTTTATTTTCAATGTTATTGAATGATATTGAAGCAGAATTTGTTGTAAAAGGTTTAGATGGTATTGATATTTCCTTTTTGAAACTATTTTTGCTACTTTATGCCGATAATATTGTAATTTTCTCAAAAGATGCTGCAGATTTGCAGAAAGGACTTGATTTGTTATATGAATACTGTCAAAAATGGAAATTAGTTGTAAATACTGCCAAAAACTAAAATAATGTTTTTTAGAAAAGTTGGCATTCTTCCAAGAAATACACAATTTATTTTCAGTGGTGAAATACTTGAAATCGTTAGTAGTTTTACGTATTTAGGTATTGTCTTTACTACAGGTGGTTAATTTTCTGAAACACAGGCTTTGTTATCTGGCCAAGCGTTAAAAGCCATTTTTAAGCTTGAAAAATGTTTATACAAATTCATTGACTTATCGCCAAAACATGTATTAGACCTATTCGATAAACTTATATATCCTATTCTGTCATACGGCTGTGAAGCATGGGGATTTGCCCAAGCCAATAGTATTGAACGTGTTCACACACAGTTTTGTAAAAAGTTGATGGGTGTTAAGAAATCGACACAAAACGATTTTATTTATGGTGAGCTAGGTAGAAGTACATTAAAATGTAGACGTTTGTCCTCAATTATTAAATATTGTTTTGAAATTTTACAATCAGAGGATGTGAAATATATACGATTAATGTATGAAGATATGTTAAGTGATATTGGTGTAAATGCAGGCACCCAAAACTGGGCCAGCAAAGTCAGAGATCTTTTAAGTAATTATGGATTCTACCATGTTTGGTTTCATCAAAGCGTGGGTAACGTCAATGCATTCTTAACAATTTTTGAAAGATGTTTTTATACAAGAATGGAATACAAGATTAATTGCTTCATCCAGAGCGTTGTTTTACCGAAATATTTCAAATTTTGAGCTACAACCTTACTTAAATATTGTTAAGAGTAAATGCACACGTCAATCCATTTCAAAACTTCGTGTATCGTCGCATAGATTAGAAGTGGAAATGGGCAGATGGTCCAGAAATAGAGTTCATATAGATGAGAGACGATGTAGACGAATATCATTTTGTTTTATGTTGTCCATTGTATAATGATTTACGTAAGAAATACGTGTCAAGTTTTTATTTTCAACGACCAAGTATGTTCAAATTTGTAATACTGTTAAAAAGTGAAAAGAAAAGGGAAGTCTTTAATTTTGGATTGTTTATATTCAAAGCATTTAAATTACGTAATGCATTATTATATAATAATTAACTATATTTTCCTTCTCCCAAGTAAATATTTTTTTCTTTATTTTTTCTTCTTAATTATGGATATGCACAAACACTGAAGCAGTCTCTTTGTATGGTGATATTTGCTAAGATAAACTTATTTACTATATGTATATTCTCCCAGGAATATTATTTAATAGTGTTCCGAATAATATGTTTTAATAGACACAAATCCCTGTGGGATTTCATTATTTGTATTTTGATGAATGTATGTATTGATCATCAGTCATGTGACTCTATGTTTGTATAGTAAATATGTTGCCTCATGGGCCAATCTGGCCTAATGGCATTTAGAAATAAAAACTTCCAAAACTTCCACATTGCAATATCTGTGAAAAGCGAGAATAAGATTTTATTTCATGACGTAGAAAACTTTGAACAGGTAAATTAATGTACAGGTAAATGTATTTATCAATTATCTGGCAATAGTTGTGCAGCTATACAATTCAGATTTACCTCATTTTCCAGTGCAGTCACGCTGTGGTAAAAGTAGTATCTACGTCATGCAAATAATGCTTATGTTTACATACAACTTGTAGCGGTTTTAAATATATGTTTTTCTCCGGGATTATCAAGAAATGTTCATATGATGTTTAAGAGTTAAATTTGTTAATTGATAATACTGCAAAAAGGGTGGCTATTTAAGAAACTAAACAACGTCAATAGACAATTTAAGTATACCAATAATATTATCATGGATACATGTATATATAAAGCAACTGCCTAGAAAACCACAAAGCATGTACTAACATACAAACTGCCGCATGCAAAGCCGACTCTATACCATTACGCCACTGTTACTGTTACACTGTTTGCATGAGTATTACACCTCTCAATATCATAACTTATAACCGGAGTATATCACATGAACAGTCTTATAATCGGAGTATATCACATGAATAGTCTTATAATCGGAGTATATCACATGAACAGTCTTATAATCGGAGTATATCACATGAATAGTCTTATAATCGGAGCATATCACATGAACAGTCTTATAATCGGAGTACATCACATGAACAGTCTTATAATCGGAGTATATCACATGAATAGTCTTATAATCGGAGTATATCACATGAACAGTCTTATAATCGGAGTATATCACATGAACAGTCTTATAACCGGAGTATATCACATGAACAGTCTTATAATCGGAGTATATCACATGAACAGTCTTATAATCGGAGTATATCACATGAATAGTCTTATAATCGGAGTATATCACATGAACAGTCTTATAACCGGAGTATATCACATGAACAGTCTTATAATCGGAGTATATCACATGAACAGTCGTATAATCGGAGTATATCACATGAACAGTCTTATAATCGGAGTATATCACATGAACAGTCTTATAATCGGAGTATATCACATGAATAGTCTTATAATCGGAGTATATCACATGAATAGTCTTATAACCGGAGTATATCACATGAACAGTCTTACACGTGGCGTGTATTAAGTAGTCTTCCGGGAATAAGAGGCACAAGAGGGCCCGCCTGTATGACTCTACTGGATTGAATAGTCTAAGGCCTACTGGAAAACAATTTTTAAAAATTCAAAGACTCTGATGTGTCTAGTCTGATGCAATTGAATTTGAACTTGTCCAAGTTCAGTGGCGTAACCTAGAAAACGCCTTCTGCTGCAGGGACAAATAACTTAACAAGAGGCACTACCCGTTGATTCAACTTCCCTATGTCTGTCCCACACATTGAAAATAAACTTTACTATAGTATTTACTAAAAAATAAAAATAAAAATGTATAGGTAGAAGAAAGAATTGAAATTCACTATAAGTAAATACAAGGGTAAAAGTGGCCATAATTTTGATAAAAAAAACAACAACAATAAGAAACAGAACAGAACCTAGCTGGACGAAGTAGGATAAATGCCACAGCCATGTGCAGTTTCATGATTTAGTCGATTTCGAAATACTGTTTACAAACAAAACATTAAATCATTTTGTAAGCAGTGCCCGAATTCACCAAACATTACTGAGAAAATGAATAGACTCCATAATATTTCAAAATGGACATAAAAACATTTTTTAAAATATGTATGCAAATAAAAATAAACAAAATGCAACTCGGTTTAAAAATGTGTCATTATGAATGAAAACTCAGATAATCTGGAGCTTGACACTTGTTATGAATAAATACTGATAATCTGGAGCTTGACACAGGTTATGAATGAAAACTCAGATAATCTGGAGCTTGACACATGTTATGAATAAAAACTCAGATAATCTGGAGCTTGATACTTGTTATGAATGAATAGATTTTGATCAGAATCTGGTCAAACATGGGCTTTCCAAATTAGATGACGTCATGACGGCACAACGGTCAGTGATGTGACCATTTTTGATGACGTAATGTTGTGAAAACTGTCAGCGTTGACTGAGACAGACACAGATTGATTTTATATTCTAACACAACCTGCTCAGTCTTTCATCTACACAAAGAAGAGAGACAACTGTATGTTATTCTACGATAAAATACAGCTGTTCCATTAATTCCCCGCGTATATTTTATCCGTTGGAAGCGCCACATTACATGACGTCACTTGGTAAATATACATCACGAAGACAAACTCAACAGTAATTTTAATGAAATATTAATGACAACATATGCATCAGTACACATAACATTAATAAGCATCTTGAACATGCTGAGAACGTCATACGGCGCGAGCTATATGACGTAAGCAATGACTTAATTGTTGGTCACGTGACTACTAGTGTATTTAAACATTCACAGAACTTTGCATACGGGGGGCGCCCAATGGAACAGCCTGTAAACATAGCAGCCTGATTACCTTGACCTCCGAGATAGTATATAGTGCCACCCACAATATAGCGTACACAATGGGATAAATGTTGTGTTAGAATCGAAATAATAAATACGTACCTGTATTTTATAGCGTAGTAATTAAATCACGAGTGCGTTAGCGACTTATTCGCTGCCGGAACGGCAGCGACTCTTATATAGCTTTAGTAATTGCACATGGTAAGGTAGTAATGAATAGTTTCTTTGAGTTTTTCAGCTATAAACATGCTTTACAACTTGAATTCCTAGAGAACTCGTCTGAAAAACTTGAATGGTATAAACACATATTTTGTAATGTTGAACGGGTACCATTTCACTTGCTGAAATGACGTTTTCGTAAACCAGTCTACTGAAATCTATGCATTCAGAAGCCTCAGGAAGGTAGGGTTCAAGCCTGCTGATTTCCCTTTTTTTTTTCTTTTTTTTTTTTAATTTTCATTGGGTTTTATTATTAAATCAAATTATTCAATGAATACAGTTGGTTAAAAGTTGATCACATGATTAAAAATAAAAATGTATATTGACCTGAAAAAAGTATATTGAGTATATTGACCTGTGAAAAATAAGTATGAAAAATTCAATTTCCATGAATATTCAAAATTCAAAATATATTCAAAATTCCAAATTCCAAATTCCAAAATTCAAAATTCAGAATTTCAAAATTCAAAATTTCACAATTCAAAAATTTCAAAATTTCAAAATTCAAAATTCCATGAATAATTTGATTTAATAATAAAATAATTGTTGCCTTTTAGGTTCGGTCGATATATAATGTTTTTTGAGATACGGGAAATATCTCCCGAGGTATTGAAATGGCCCCGATATAAGAACGAGTGCGGAGCACGAGTTCTTATATCGGGGCCATTTTTCTAGCGAGGAAGCTTTTTTCAGTATCTCAAAAACACTGGTTATTAAACTATATATTACATAATTTAAAATGATATTTTATTAATATTTCTAATGATTCACGCCTTTTTACACCAGTTTGACGACGTTACATCATCAAAGACGACGTTACGTCGTACAAAGAAAACAAGTGGAACCGGAACTCTTCGTTAATTTCCGTAATCGTTATTTCCTAGTGACGGAATCTGACGAAGACGTCCGTAAAACAATCGGAATGTCATTTGGCATTTCCGCCACTGACGGAAAAGGCCGAGCAATGTTCCGTACTGGGAAATAGATAGATATTTCCCAGTAGAGCAAACGAGTAGATATAGCTTTTCTATTCCCAGTATTTCCTATATAAATCAGAGACAATTATGTAATATGGGTATTTATCGACCTGAGAAAAGTATTTGAAACGTGATATCGATCTCGGCTATCGCCTCGGTCGATATCACTTTTCTCAGGTCGATAAATACACATATCGACCTGACTAAAAGGCAATAATTTTATAATATTATTCTTTTACATTTGTCACTTTGATAACGCAATCTTAATAATTACACATGGTAACAGTGAACCGTTTATATGTGTTGTAATAATGTACACTCTAACGCACACGTGAACAATTGTATTTCTGTGGTGATGTGTACTTCTAGCACGTCGTATTACAAGGTAATTATAATCAATATTTAAGGCATGTCAAGGTTTTTGGACAGAAAGAAGCGAGGTCGCCCACATTGATTATTGGTAGGAAGAACTGGTGGTAAAAATCGGAAAGAATGTAAGAAAAAACGGTCGTGGCGTGTTTATGTCTCCGTGACAACATTTATTTTTTTCAATATTGTGTTAACACCCGTGACTTGATATATTATTATGTTAACTTCTTGACTCTCGGCAGCTATTTTACGCTTGCGTAAAACCTTGCTTGTTTCTTAAGTAAAACAACTTAACAAATTCGATCAGTGAAAAAAAAAGAGGCTTTTAATAACATTGTGACGTCATTGACGTCAATACGTCATGACGTAGAGACACGTGTTAACGTTCTTGCACAACTAGACCCTGAACTCTACAGTCTGTGAAAGTTTTGCTCAAATCAAATCTTAAATACGGAATATATAAGATAACAAGATTTCTATATATATACTATATTCCAACAGAATGGTGTCTAATGTCGAAACATGTTTCTTTATTTCATCTTATCATTAATAATAATTCACTGACATCGTGAATCACTAAAACCCTTTGAAATAGTTGTTACTATATACAGTTATACATAATAAATATATTGAAACAACTCTAAATGTATTGAAACAACTCTTCCCTCGGAAATCTCGTTTAATTTGGGCTCTTTGCGCGAATATAACACTGTCAAACGAAGGTGCGTGTAACGTCACATCGTGTTTCCCCTTGATGAGAAAACACCTTGCAAAATCTCGCTTGAAAAAAAATCGCCCACAACTCTTACATAATGAGATGTTCGTAGAGTTTCTCGGCCTGTTTATTTTTATTATAGTTGTTTTCAGCTTCCAAAATGTTCGTCGAGCATAGATCAGTGCGACTTGAAGCCTCGATTTATGAGGAAAAATGTAGGTTATCCACCAGATGGCGATGAGGAGGCGCCAAAAGCATGACTATGAATGCAAGTCGATAAATCAACCTTGCATTAAAATATGAGGCAATTTAATGGGAATGATGTGGAATTATTCTTGATTCAAAAATCATAACTACATTTTGTGTCGCCATAAATACTGGATAATCATTGAAGCATCAGGACGGAATTGATTGAACGTCAAATGCAGCCTAATCTCTGCCTCATCCATCGTTCTTTATTACAATCATTATTAAAGGAAGCATACTTGACACAATATACAATACTATGCCTTATTCTATTGGCCGTCTTTGGCAAAAAAGTGTCCTCAATTATTTTCCAGGGCCGAAACTGGCATTTGTATCAAACGTAAGGCTAAATATTGTTCAATTATTGTTTACAATTGTGTTAATCACACACTCTGAAGGAAACATTGCATTAGAAAGTTTGTTTCACAATTTAAATTATGTTATCTTAGATGTTTTCAAATAGTTATAATCATTTAGCTAGAACATTATTCGTATACGAATGATATTTCCATCAAATCTTCAGAATATTTTGCATCCGTCCTTTACAAAACTTCGATAAAACAAACAACATACCCTGAATATGTTCGATTTCTTTCAAAATCAAATGAATTAAATAGTGGATATTACATGAGTGACTGTGCATTATTGACTCGTGATATAAGGTTGTTCTATTTATCACATAACACCCAACGATGTGAAAGTTTAATTTTACTGTTTATTTACCTTAAACAAATCTATGTTAATTGACCTATTACTCGGTGCCATTTTGTAAGAGAAGTCATGGTTAATTACGCCATATAGGTGTACAACTCGTTCCTGCTACAAATAATACGACATAAATCTAAATTGTTATTGTGTACAAACATAGTATTCGTTTTTATCGGGATGACAATAGGGTTAGAGTCAGATTTGTTGCAATAAATGGTTATTTTGGCAAACACATGTTTTGCATACAGTATATGAAGCGCTAAACAATGATGTTGCAACAATGATGTTGCAGTTTCATTTTTACATATTTTGTGTAATGTCTGTTTTGTAACAGGAGAAATCTCATATGACTGAGGTAATACTATTATAAATCCCATTCCAAAGTCTAGTACAACAGATCCATGTGACCCACTGCATATAGAGTATCTCTCTAGTACAACAGATCCATGTGACCCACTGCATATAGAGTATCTCTCTTGCTCCGTGTATGTACAAATTGTATTGTTTTATTTTAAATTCCAGACTGAACCAATGGACTGAAAATGATAGAAACGTCGTTGATGAACAAAATGGTTTTAGAAAAAAGAGAAGTACAATGGATCACCTGTCGTCTCTAACAAACATTACTGAAACAAGAATCAAGCGTAGAGCAAATAACAATTACCTCATACAGTGGAAGTAGAGCATATAATTAGCTCAACCAATGGAAATAGAGCACAAAACAATAACCTCAAACAATGGAAGTAGAGCATATAACAATAACCTCAAACAATGGAAGTAGAGCATATAACAATTACCTCAAACAATGGAAGTAGAGCACATAACAACAACCCCAAACAATGGAAGTAGAGCACATAAAAATTACCACAAACAATGGATGAAAGTAGGGTTCATAACATTTACCTCAAACAATGAAAGTAGAGCAAATAACAATTACCCCAAACAATGGAAGTAGTGCACATAACAATTACCCCAAACAATGGAAGTAGAGCACATAACAATAACCCCAAACAATGGAAGTAGAGCACATAACAATAACCACAAACAATGGAAGTAGAGCACATAACAATAACCCCAAACAATGGAAGTAGAGCACATAACAATAACCACAAACAATGGAAGTAGACCACATAACAATTACTACAAACAATGGAAGTAGAGCACATAACAATAACCCCAAACAATGGAAGTAGAGCACATAACAATAACCACAAACAATGGAAGTAGACCACATAACAATAACCCCAAACAATGGAAGTAGAGCACATAACAATAACCCCAAACAATGGAAGTAGAGCACATAACAATTACCCTAAACAATGGAAGTAGAGCACATAACAATAACCACAAACAATGGAAGTAGAGCACATAACAATAACCCCAAACAATGGAAGTAGAGCACATAACAATAACCACAAACAATGGAAGTAGACCACATAACAATAACCCCAAACAATGGAAGTAGAGCACATAACAATAACCACAAACAATGGAAGTAGACCACATAACAATAACCACAAACAATGGAAGTAGACCACATAACAATAACCCCAAACAATGGAAGTAGAGCACATAACAATAACCCCAAACAATGGAAGTAGAGCACATAACAATAACCACAAACAATGGAAGTAGACCACATAACAATAACCCCAAACAATGGAAGTAGAGCACATAACAATAACCCCAAACAATGGAAGTAGAGCACATAACAATTACTACAAACAATGGAAGTAGTGCACATAACAATAACCACAAACAATGGAAGTAGACCACATAACATCAACCCCAAACAATGGAAGTAGAGCACATAACAATAACCCCAAACAATGGAAGTAGAGCACATAACAATAACCACAAACAATGGAAGTAGACCACATAACATCAACCCCAAACAATGGAAGTAGAGCACATAACAATAACCACAAACAATGGAAGTAGAGCCCATAACAATAACCCCAAACAATGGAAGTAGAGCAAATAACAATTACTTCAAACAATGGAAGTAGTGCACATAACAATTACTACAAACAATGCATGAAAGTAGAACACACAACAATTACCCTAAACAATGGAAGTAGATCACATAACAATTACCATAAACAATGGGAATAGAGCACATAACTAGTATTTCAAGTAAAGAACATAACAATAACCCCAAACAATGGAAGTAGAGCACATAACAATAACCCCAAACAATGGAAGTAGAGCAAATAACAATTACTTCAAACAATGGAAGTAGTGCACATAACAATTACTACAAACAATGCATGAAAGTAGAACACACAACAATTACCCTAAACAATGGAAGTAGATCACATAACAATTACCATAAACAATGGGAATAGAGCACATAACTAGTATTTCAAGTAAAGAACATAACAATAACCCCAAACAATGGAAGTAGAGCACATAACAATTACTACAAACAATGCATGAAAGTAGAACACACAACAATTACCCTAAACAATGGAAGTAGATCACATAACAATTACCATAAACAATGGGAATAGAGCACATAACTAGTATTTCAAGTAAAGAACATAACAATAACCCCAAACAATGGAAGTAGTGCACATAACAATTACTACAAACAATGCATGAAAGTAGAACACACAACAATTACCCTAAACAATGGAAGTAGATCACATAACAATTACCATAAACAATGGGAATAGAGCACATAACTAGTATTTCAAGTAAAGAACATAACAATAACCCCAAACAATGGAAGTAGAGCACATAACAATTACTACAAACAATGGAAGTAGTGCACATAACAATTACTACAAACAATGCATGAAAGTAGAACACACAACAATTACCCTAAACAATGGAAGTAGATCACATAACAATTACCATAAACAATGGGAATAGAGCACATAACTAGTATTTCAAGTAAAGAACATAACAATAACCTCAAACAATGGAAGTAGAGCACATAACAATTATCCCAAACAATGGGAATAGAGCACATAACAAGTATCTCAAACAATGGAAATAGAGCACGTAACACCTATCTCAAACAATGGAAGTAAAGCACATAACTATAACTTCAAACAATGGAAGTTGACCACATAACCTCAAACAATGGAAGTAGAGCACATAACAATAATCCCAAACAATGGAAGTAAAGCCCATAACAATTATCCCAAAGAATGGAAATAGAGAACATAACAATTACCTCAAACTATGTAAGTAGAGCACATAACAATAACTCAAACAATGGAAGTAAGGCACATAACAATTATCTCAAATAATGGAAATAGAGCACATAACAATAACTCCAAACAATGGAAGTAGAGCAAATAACAATTAGCTCAATCAATTGAAGTAGAGCGCATAACAATAACCCCAAATAATGGAAGTAGAGCATATAACAATAACCTCAAACAATGGAAGTAGAGCACATAACAATTATCTCAAACAATGGGAATAGAGCACATAACAAGTATCTCAAACAATGGAAATAGAGCACGTAACACCTATCTCAAACAATTGAAGTAAAGCACATAACTATAACTTCAAACAATGGAAGTTGACCACATAACCTCAAACAATGGAAGTAGAGCACATAACAATAATCCCAAACAATGGAAGTAAAGCCCATAACAATTATCCTAAAGAATGGAAATAGAGAACATAACAATTACCTCAAACTATGTAAGTAGAGCACATAACAATAACTCAAACAATGGAAGTAAGGCACATAACAATTATCTCAAATAATGGAAATAGAGCACATAACAATAACTCCAAACAATGGAAGTAGATCAAATAACAATTAGCTCAATCAATTGAAGTAGAGCGCATAACAATAACCCCAAATAATGAAAGTAGAGCATATAACAATAACCTCAAACAATGGAAGTGGAGCACATAACAATGACCTTAAACAATGGAAGTGGAGCACATAACAATGACCTTAAACAATGGAAGTGGAGCACATAACAATGACCTTAAACAATGGAAGTGGAGCACATAACAATGACCTTAAACAATGGAAGTGGAGCACATAACAATGACCTTAAACAATGGAAGTGGAGCACATAACAATGACCTTAAACAATGGAAGTGGAGCACATAACTATAACCTCAAACATTGGAAGTGGAGCACATAACAATATCCCCAAACAATGGAAGTATAGGACATAACAATTAGCTCAAACAATTGAAGTAGAGCGCATAACAATAACCCCAAATAATGGAAGTAGAGCATATAACAATAACCTCAAACAATGGAAGTGGAGCACATACCAATTACCTTAAATACTGGAAAGAGAGAAAATAACAATTATTACAAACAATGGAAGTAGAGCACATAACAAAAACTCAAACAATAGAAGTAGAGCACATAACATTACCTCAAACAATGGAAGTAGAGCGCATAACAATTACATTAAACATTGGAAGCAGAGCACATAACAAGTTTAACTCTGGAAGGCGAGCAAATAACAATTACCTCAAACAATGGAAGTAAAGCAAATAACAATTACCTCAAACAATGGAAGTAGAGCATGTAACAATTACCTTAAACAATGGAAGGAGAGCAAATAACAATTACCTCAAACAATGGTAGTAGAGCACATAACAATAACCTCAAAGAATGGAAATAGAGTACATTACCATTACCTCAAACAATAGAGGGAGAAAAAATAACAATAACCTGAAACAATGGAAGTAGAGCACATAACAATTACCACAAACAATGGAAGTAGAGCACATAACAATTATGCGCAAGCAGTTTAAAATTACATCTCTATGCGCAAACGATGTCCATACCTTTTTTGAGTATCGCTTAACGCGACACACAGACACCTCCATATTTAATATACTTCATTTCAGCTGTCTTGAGTTAAAGGCGAGATTCTGTAATCATACTTTGCCCGTCGCCCTTCTGTCCGTGCGTCTGTCCGTGCGTCTGTTCGCAATCATTCCGTCTGTCTGTCGATATATAGCTTGTTTACAAAATAAATCTTAATTATAATACGCTCGTTTGGAAAACGATACTTATATGGTATAGTATTGTCTCCGTCAGTCCGTCCGTTAACAATTCGATTTCAACATGAAAACTCATGGAGCATTGCACACAGAATCATGAAAATGTATACGTAGGCTGCACATGGAACGCGGATGATCCGATGATCAATATTGTTTTGA
The DNA here is from genome assembly GCA_037043455.1 of Cyrtodaria siliqua. Lineage (NCBI taxonomy): Eukaryota > Metazoa > Mollusca > Bivalvia > Adapedonta > Hiatellidae > Cyrtodaria > Cyrtodaria siliqua. Next base: position 13,770 of record JAWPHD010009295.1, on the reverse strand, counting down.
GGTCACTAGGGCACTGGTCACGGTCAAGATGATCCGAAATTTTACTGACACAAAATGACACGGGAAAATGTAATAATACAGGCATGCAACATGTTTCGGTAGACCAGAGAACGGTAGTGCCTGAGAACGAAGATCGTTGCAAGTATGCTGATGTTGACCTCATGGTAGAGTTTCAAATCAATCGGATATAAACTGCAGAACAAGCCATGCACACAAGATTGCGTTCGCTTTCTACATTATATAAGAAATAATCTAGGTACAAACATGAGCTTAGGAGTTAATTTATTCATAAGAAGGGCATAAATCAATAGAACATTATCATATAGCCGGGAATGTCCCTCCAGAATGCATACCAATTTTCAAGACTCTAGGAGGAGTTTCGCACACTGTTTACTGTATATGCTATAAACTAAATCGATACATTTCTGTTTAGTCCCAATTTCTTCGAAGCGGTTATATAAAATATCAGAATATAAAAGAGCCATTAGTATTGGACTGCGTTTAATAAAATTCAGTCACTGAAATATATAACGGCAGAAAGATGAAATGCATGTATTTATACGTACATTTTCCAGAGAATCACAAGAAATTGTTGGCGAAAGTAAAATGACTTTTATGACAGGAAAGAACTTTCTATATACTCTGTATCGAGGTCGACGATTTTTTACATGACAGCCATTTGAATCATGAAAAAAGCAACATCCATTCTGAATCGGGCATACTATACTCATCCAAGTACATGTATAAAGAAATAAAAGAAACCAAATACTGTAATTCTAACTCTTAAATATAAAACCATTTATATTATCGTTAGGAGCTCTATGCGTTCTCCAGTACATAACCTACCCATAGAGCTCCTCCGGTCATGTGGGGGGAAACCTAACCGTATACTTATGATACGCATAGAACTCCCCGTGAATTGCGCTCCAAATTGGAGCTCTATGCGCAATGTTTCTTACGCATATAGCTAAATGGGAACGCAATTCGCGGGGAACTATTACCTCAACTCAAACAATGGAAGTAGAGCATGTAAGAGCGAAAAGGTAACATTGTTCGACATTCGCGGTTAACGACACACTCGTGTCATGTGGCTCACATTCAGGAGTGAATTCATGCACAGAAAGTTGATTGGAAAACGTCGTATATTGACCCTTATTGGATACAAACCAATTACCAGTGTTGTGTTAGCGTTTGGATGATATATTTAAATTAAATAAATGGCTTGCCTAATTAGGTAACTATAATGAGGAGGGAAGGGCAAAAGGGGAATCTCATAACATAATTCGTTTCAGTACTGTTAAGATAACAGCATAACAAATAAGCCTCGATCTTGTAATATCAATAACTTTGACACCAACGTGTCAAACCTATAAAATAGTGGACCCGTCCATGATCGAATCAGTAGACTGCTTCACTATGCATGTCCCGGTTCACTCAAACAAGCCTTAGCCGTGGAGCAGTCTATTGTATCAGTTGTGTATGTGGAAGTATCCATTTAAGCTAAGGTAAATCAAATCGACAAATCTACATTTAGATTCTGTTATTAATGTATTCTGTTTCAATTTAAAACAAATATACTAATACATACACAAAGAAGGACATTCAACATAAACTACTATATCTGTTCATGAACACACTCATTGAATAATGATGGAATATCTAAAGAAATTAGCATCAACCTGTCAACAAATGTGTCAACCTTATCTTCGGAAGTTGGCGGGAAATCTTACAGAACCGAAACAAGCGTCTGTCTGTGTAGATGAAGAACAAGCGCCAGTCAGTCAGAGAACCAAAACTAAACGGAAAACAAGCGTCTATCTGTGTAGAAGAAGCGGTTACTTCCGTAGCCTGGTTCCCTGGTAGCCTTACTTCCGCTGAAAAACCGAAATGACTATATAAGCTAGCACCCGGAGGTGCAAGCGAATAAGAGACACTAGATACAAGATAAGTATGTATTATTCGGGGCACTTGTTTCAGCCAAAGTTTTTTTTGGACTTTAAAAACAAAACTTAACTAGGATCTAAATAAGATATGTATCAGCGAAACAGACATGTTTAGTGGTAAATAAAAATATACCTTAGTTTACAAAATCAGTTGAGAAATAAAAAGTCCACATGCGAAAATTGTTATTGATAGTGCATTTTCAATGCAAAAATTCTGCTGTATCAAAATTTGAAAAAAAAATGGTTTTAGGGTTTTTATCCAAAAATAGTCTTTCATGTGTTGGATAAATGTAAACTAAGATACTTCGAAAGTTTTATAACAAAATATTAGGACTAACTGAAGTTATTTGAGATTTCTTAATTTTCTGCTTCCCCAGCAACAAGGAATTTACATTGAAAAAGCCCCACCAAAAAGCATTTTGGCAGTAAAATACAAATTCCTCAACCAATTTTGAAAACTAAGGTATTTTTTATTTACCACTAAAAATTCCAGTTCTAATGATATATAACTTATGTAAGAATTTATAAAATTGCTCAAGTTATTGCCGAAAAACCTTTGGCTGAAACAAGCGCCGCGAACAATAGTGAATTTTATCTGTAATTCATCAACGTTCACATAAAACTGGATGAGAAAAATAACACTTTAAAGCAAAACAAGGATAAACATTACTATATCAATTAAGGTCACATATTTCACAGCTGAGAACGTATGCTGCACTTGGGACATAATCTCCATTTATAATATTCAGACCGTCATTTCTGCGTTATACATGTTATAGTGTTACTTTATTATCTGATACTGCTGACAGTTACTTTACTGTTGAAGGGTGAAAATATGAATCCAAAATAAATTATAACTGAAGTCCATAAAGTGTGGATTGTGACCTCTTAAGGACTCAGAAACTTATTATATGTAAATGATAAAGTGTCGAATCTGACGAAAGCGGGAGATATTCAGTACTGTTTCTACCCAGGAAAGAGTGAGTGGTCTGCAACCACAACCCACATGATTGACCATCATACATTTATATAACCAAAATTGCGCTGAAAAAGACATAAAACACCATTCAGCCAACATTATTTCGTTTTAAAACCGATTCGTGCCGTTAGTTTTATATCTATGAAAATCTTAATTTACTGATTACTAGAATAGTAAGCAAATTAGTTTTGTATATTATTGATTTATTGATAATAGTGCGTGAATATTAGTTTAAATGGAATATAGCGACAAACTTGAAAAATGGTGAAGAATTATTAAAATCTGATGATAAACATGATAGACAAAAAAGATATGATCGTTTGAAGGTTCTTTTGAAACGGATATGGAAGCCGCCATTTTTAGAGCTATGACCATATATGGAATATTGATAAATATGACAATTTTACTAATTTATAGGGAAAACAATTAAAGTAACTGTATGAAGAATATGTATAACTAATGGCAATAATTCGTTATTTGACCAGTTAAGGTATTTGCCTTCATTTGCAGTGATTTGTTTTGCTTTGAATGATATTTACCAATATTCCATATATGGTCATATGGAACTCTGATGTCAAAGTTTTCAAAATGGCGGCTCCCATATCCATTTTAGAACAACCTTCAAATGGTCATATCTTTTTTGATTATCATCCGATTTTGATAATTCTTTCACGTTTTTGCAAATTTTTCAGAACTCTCAATTAAAGAGCTGTTTGGCTGTGTCACTGCATTCCCTTTAATACCTATGGTAGAATAATAAGGGACAATGATAACTGACGGGCATATTCGGGCAGGACTAACGTCAACATGAATTAAATCGTTTTTTTTCTACATTACTTATATTTTTGCAATATTTTAAAAGTGTAAATCAAATTGTATTTGCATGTTACATGGTTACTACTGCTAATTATATAGCACTAAACCTATGGTAGGCAAACAAAGAACAATTTAAAACACAAATATTTAGGTTTAAAGTAAATTGAATTGAATGTGGTTTAACGGTTCATCAACACAGTATAGGTTATTTAGAGCCGCCCCAGAGAGAGGGGAAGGATACATAGGAATCCGGGAACCTGCCCTACTCTTATTATCGAATAATTCCTATGGTTCTTTAACGTGCTCGGAGGATAGACCGATACACGGGACCGCCCGGTTTACGTCCCCATCCGACGGACGCGGCTAAGGGAAAGTGTCTTATCCAAGAACACACCGACGGAACTCAGTGGTACCACGGAGGATTGAACCCGGGGCCTCCGGTAATAAATCCGCCGCGCTACCGACTGCGCCACGCCTGCCCTCCTGTTTAAAGTAAAATGTTACTGAATATATAAAGACTTGCTATTTTAATGATTGAAAAACACTGACATTTTGCCAATGTCCCTTTAAAGATACCAACCCGCCAAATAACGGCAAACGACAAAACTGGTCATCTAAAACTATGACCAGGTGTTTAGGTCATATAATAATGCATGTGTGCCGATTAAAAGAATATGTTTATTCGTGAGTTCTTAAAATACCCGTGACTGAATATGCGTAAAATGAATTATGAGTTGGTAAATCTTAATTCGACGTTCTATTTTTGGCGTTTTGGTCTGTCTGGTTAAAGCCGTTTATATTGTGGATATAGAGTCTGGATTCTCAAAATATATACTTCATTGCCAGTAGTTTAGAAACGGTTCACATATGTTGTAAATTTGGCGGTTGTTGGCGCGATAGCTACTTTAATATATCGAGGTACTAATTGTACTTGATTATATTTTACGATTGTGTCTTTTACATTATTAATTGACTTATCAAAAGAGGTTATGACCCTATCATTTTGCAACGCACTGCATTTTTAGTGGTTGACCACTAAATTGTTTGTGCGATGAGTGCGATGATCGGTCAGATTATGGACCCTATGATGACATCTACCTAAATTCTCATAGGACGGTAGAGTTAGATGTTTGTCTTGTCGTACGTACTCTTAACGGGTTGTTGTCTTGCTGCTCTGGCTTCTGCCTAGTCAATGAGTACTTGCTTTGTGGCTTTCCATGTTGTTTTTTTATATTACATATACATGATCATTTATGTGTTTTACTTATATTGCCTATTAATGCTGCCTTGTTTTTTAGAGAATATAACCTGGCGAGGATATCTGTATTTACACTGTCCCGTTTTTTTGGATGACAATAGGGTAAGAGTGACGTTTAGTGCACCCTAGAACCTGGTATAAAACCCCAGCGGCCATTTTTCCACTGGCCGTTCGAAGGCGGTAGCCCTATTGTCAGTCATTTAATGTTTGTGATGTGATATCTTGCTTTTTAATCATCTTTGAAGTTGTTCTTTGTTTCTGTGCGTGTTTGTGGTTGACCTTGAATAATGCATTTCCTCTTGGACTTTTATATCCCGTTTCCTTGAACTGAAAGGTGGACCTACGTGACAATAATGGAAAAATAAGCCTAGTATTAATGGCTTTGTTCTATTAGCGGGGCTGGTCAGTTAATTTGTCACCCGATTTCGAGAAAACATGCGGTTCTCAGCATGTCATCGCCTGGTGATGCGGAATTGAGACATTACAATATAGCTGACATGAACGTTTAATAGAACTCACAGCATGCTACGCAGCCGAGGTAGCATTGTTTTCGTGAATTAGGTTTATACCACGATTAAGGAAATTAGTCTACGAAACAGTCCTTACCCGAGATCTATAATACAATCTTAAGAATGCAAAATTAGTATTTATTATTTCATAGGTCTTTATTTTTGTATCTTGGAACTAGACTATTTCAAAACAATAAACAAAATGATTTAAAATGGATTTTAAACATACCAAAAGTAACCGGAACGTTACAGATATATTTAAATATGTAGATACATTGTCAGTGTTCTAGATGACGATAACTTCTGTACAGATGACACGTTTTGTATGTTTGTGTAGTTAGCCTGGTAAAATATTACAAAACAACATCAGACTTAAAATCATTATTCATCTATATGTTTATGTTATAACAAATATCCAAATATAAGTACCGGGCTTAGCGATCTCCAAATATCGAACGAGTAACCGTCCTGATTGCAAGCGCGGGAAGACGTTTTACTGCCGTCACACCACACAAGCAACGCTACTGTGCTATATAAAAGAGTATGAAAGTGGAGACGAGTGAGTGTAAAGACCGAAGCATTGTGGTGTAGTGGTTATAGCGTATGCCTTGCCTTGCATTCGGGAGGTCGTGGGTTCGAGTCCCCTGACCGCGTCATACCAAAGACTTTAAAAATGGAGTAGTCATTTGTAACCCTTGCCTGACTGATTGACCAGTGTCAGAATAATGTGACTGGGTGGGTGGGGGTATCGTGTCTACTACGGCGTGGTATTCCAGTGTGGCAGCACTATAAAGAAACCATTGAGTTCGCTGCTTCAAGTAGACATATCATCACATCACACAACAACACACAGATAAAAGTCCAGACATTGTGCCTATAATCGTCGGGTAGGACGCCTGTCGTAGGTGGAGGGCCTATAATCCTTAGAAATACACACACACACACGAGACGAGTGTAAACGTATGATATAAGGTGACAGTATATATCTGAAAGTTTCGGAGACATTATAAAAAGACGGCAATTTTCCTGTAATCTCCCGAATATCCTTCCAAACAGAGGCGACGATATAGCGAGCAAAGAACATGAGAGATGAAGCTAGGTATTAATTTACAAAACCAATAAGAGTGTTTGTTTTGTACCGAATCAATTAAGTATAGTGTTGTAATCCTCAAAATAAGCCCCAGAAATGGATCGATAGCACTCCAATTAAACAATTCTAATATTGTAATAACTTGTAGTTCAATCCATTTGCATATGTAGCTATGCATATTGTGATGTTGTATTGATATATTGTAACATATCTGAAATAAAACATTAAACTAATTCAAAAATTATTCAAACTCAGACCTTGTATCCACTCACAGACATATAAATAAACAGATAGGAGACTTCCTATCATAACCAATGAAATAACCAAAATATCACGTGGCACCTTAACTTTTCCTTCTATCTTCTCTCTCAAATATTCACAGATTTTGATGAGAATATATTCAAAAGATTCATAGTGAATAGCAAAATGGGATTATAATAATTTATGCTTGTTTTCAAATAAGAAATTGTATAAAAAGATGTATAAAGTAAAAAATGTCATAATTTTTCGATTTTTCCTTTAAAATCAAGGTTTTGAAATAGTCAAAGTTTCAATCAAACTCCTTTTTTGCTCTAAATGTAAGAGAAAGCAAAATACTATCCTTGGAAAGACAATTAAATGTGTGATGGTATTTGGCATGAATGAAACTTGTAAAACCCTTCATGCTATGGTGTGTTTAAAGTTGGAAAATATTTTGTGAATTTTCGCACTGTGCCACGTGAAATTTAGATAATTTTTGTAGTGTCCAATCTATTTGTTATTAGGTCTGTGATCAACTAAAAAAGTGTTTAAAAGTCGCCCCGATTATAAATCAGTAATGTTATTATTTACTGGTCCTAGGGATGATCAAGCCCATTCATTGTTGTTTTAAAGTAGAATATCGCTTAAGCCGATGCCAGGAGGCGTGAGAGGTGTTGCAGCTTATAACTACCTCTCATGAACAGACTCAATAAAACCGAGTCTGCTACTTTTCTCTCCTGTTTGTGTTTGTTGCTTGCAAGGGATCACCTTTTCATTATATATTGGTCTCACACCTCAATTAATTTTCCCATAGGGTTACTGTACAGCCTTTTCCAACATCTGAGCTTCAAAGCAGGGCAGCAGACATTGTTGTTGGTTTAATATCTTCAGTATAGCCAAGACCAGTAATTTAAAACAATAAAATACATAAGTAAGCCAGGTTGGTTTTTTTCTCGCTCATGTTTTGTGAACTCTATGGGAAATACAAAATTCATACACTATCTAGCTGAATATGCGGTGCTTCGGTCAAACAATTCTGAAATTTGAATGAAACCTCATATCAATATGGGATTTTCTGTAACATCTCTCTTTTACACTGCAGATGTATGCTAAAGCAAAGAAAAACCTATTTTTCAAATTAAAAATTGCCTAAAATTGAGAAAAAATAGAATTATTTTCTGTTTTCCTTTTGTCTCTAGGTCCGTGAGCTTTCAGGGGAGATAATAGAGGTGTGAGACCTATTGATGGTGAATGAAAATGCTATTAATAAAGACAAATAATCGGCAATTGGGTCAGCCTGTGCGCGGTGTTGCCAAGTGCATTTAAGTAGGTATTAACGTACAGATAATGTATTGTTGACAGTACACAGTTAAACAAACACAAACAACGATTACAGGGAGAAATAGAAGCAAACTATGCGACACCACAAGCAAACAAGGTTGACAATAGCGGTACCGTCTTGGAACGGTCAGTGGCAAAAAGGTCGCTGGGTTTTAATCCAGGTTCTAGGATGCACCAAATCTCACTCTCCTATTGTCATCAAAATAAACCGGGTCAGTGTAAACAAAACATATCCCGTTAGGCTATATCTTCTAACAGAGTAGGTAGGATTAACAGACACAATTATGATGTTATTAATTACGTGTTTTTATATTGGTTCAGTTATTGGACACCATGGACTGTCAAAATGGCAAAAAAACGAAGGTCGCGGGCCAATATTACAGTTCGAGGACCAATAACTTGGACAATATGAAAACACTTAATTAACAGTTTTATTAATTTACTTCCATTACAGTAGAATTTTATTTTAATAAAACTATTTTGACATGATTTGCGTTTATTTATAGCGAGCGCAAGCCAGTTCTACGGTAACGCGAGTAGCGTAAATACTATGAGGAAAACAACATGGTAAAAAAAGTCAAAATTCAGTTAAATCCCTAGTTAAGGGGAGTCACTCCTATCGTCTTTCCAAATGAAGTTACTCCCATCTCCTTCTGGTATCATGCCCACCTGTATTCGCTTTCGCTTGGACAGTACACCAGTCCAACTCTGTTAACGTGACGTCACATAATTTTTCTGCTATGTTGTCAATAGGTAAACACGTCATAAGAAATACAGAGTGCTGTCAAAAAAAAACCAACACCAATGTAGATCTTAGTTACTTGATTACTAGAACTTTACCAAATGGTGTATATAACGATTCATCTATTTTATATTTTCACACAAACGTATAGGCGTAGTGTGTTGGCCTTGTGGTTAGGATATGAGCTTTGCCTCCCTATCCCAGTGGGGTCACGCCTCGTGTTTTTCAAAACACTCCCTCTGTATTTTTTTCGGGCAAGGTAAGGCCATATCAAATTAATTCCCAGTTTATCATCCAAATTTTGGAAAAAATTGGGGCGGGGGTGCAATTTTATTTTTTATTTTTTATTTTCCTGAGATGACATCAAACATCATAAAAATATTAATAACCAGAAGTAATATGTTTTGAACACTCTCTTTATTACCAATTGTCACTGCTTTAGCATACATTTGTATTTATAATGATATAAACTACCATGTATGTGAGTTTTAAAAGTTGAAGTTCTCAATATAACTTACTTCTTATTGCTCGATGTCCAATTTGTTAACAAAATGTATTTCCGGTATTTCCGGTTCGGGCTAAATATTTACGCATTTTCCGTCACGGAAAAACGACACTTTCCCATCGATTTTTTTTTATTTATTTTTTAATATTTTTTTATTTTTTTTTTTTTTTCCGGACAAAATAAAAATTGTCGGGGCGGCATAAAATATTCGGGGCGGGCGGGGATGATAAACTGGGAATTAATTTTATATGGCCTAATATGAACGTATGCGATATTTCGGAGGGACACGTTAAGCATCTCGCTGCGAATCAGTTTTAATCGATGACAATCGATGACACAAGAAACAAGGCTGCATGATTTATTTAAAACATAAGTGAGTGTGTGCCTAACAATAGAAAGGAACAAGTGGTTCAGCACCACCCCTCCCAGTTTTCTGAGATCGGGGATGGGGCAGAGTATGCCCCACCTCCACTCCCAATATTTTGCCAACACTATTTTGATCCCCCAAAAATGTGCTGTGTCCTGAAATAGCTGCGACAATCGTAGCTCTTACGGCTTGTACAACTGAGTGATGTATGATAATGGTCCGTGCCTCAATTAACGTTCGGTATGTATATATTGACTGTCTACGTTATAAGGTCACACTACAACTGCATAACACTTGGTCATGCAACCAGACATAAACTAAGAGAAAGCCAGTTATCGCCAATGTCCAAGATTCATTGTTATAAATCGCCATTGGACCGCCAGCAAGGAAAGATAAAAAGTCTAGAGATAAAAGAACACATAGGCATTATCCAATATTGAAAACTATTCACATAAATTAAAGGGATATTTCCGCTGTCGTATATAAGTGAGATCAAGATTTAATAGCAACGTCTGATGAAGATGATTTGATCTGCCATTACTTGCAAAAACAGGTTTTTAAATCTAGTACAACCTGGCACCTCAATCCTGAGAAAAAAGTGTAGAGAAAGGCTAGTGCCTAAAATACACGTCCATGAACGGCGAGACGATGTTTAATATGCCCCGTCCTGCGACGAGGTGCATACTGTAAACGTCTAAATGTAAAAAAAAAAAACAGACGTCAATAAAATGAGATTAGAGAAAGACGAGAACATGTCAATGATGTCCAACACGTCAAACAACTATTCATAACGTGGGATTCGACACTTTCAATGCAATCAATTGCGGCTGCTGATTTCTGTAAATCTTTGTTTTATCTATCTTTTATGTTTTCAGAGCCTTTTCTGCCTAACATAAACTGCATGCCAATACGCCTCTCAATGTCCAAGAAAGCAATAGATGCGTCGACTCTCCATTGTTTATGGTTGTTTATGACTTATCTCTGCTGTAAGTAGAGCTCAGCATTAATAATCTTCAACGGATGGTTTGACAATCAATTTTCGACCCCTTTTAGAAAGGATCTTAGGCGTAGGAAAAATGGGGGCAGGCAGGACTACCCAACCCCAAACCCCACCCTCAATAAATTGTGTGGTAGGGGAGGGTGGGTGGGGAAGGGTCAAAGTATTTCGAGAAAAAATGTTTCGAGTTCACAAGAAATACGTCTTTCTTGTCGTGCCCTTAATGGTTTATTCTCTTGTTGCTCTGGCTTCTGCCAAGTCATTGAGTACCTTCATTGTGGCTTTTAAGGCTATTGTTTTTTATATTATATCTAAACGAGCAGATTTTGTGTTTTACTTATATTGCCTATTGATGCTGCCTTGTTGGTTATAGATTAGATCATGGCGGTGATTTCTTTATTTACACTGTCCTGTTTTAATGGGATGACAGTAGGTTAAGTGTGAGGTTTGGTGCATCCTAGAACCGGTTTAAACCCCCAGTGGCCTACTTTGCCACTGACCGTTCCAAGACGGTAGCCCTATTGTCAACCCTTTTGTGTTTGTGATGTCTTTGTATTTATTATTACTTTTGCCTTCTTGTTTGTCTGTTTGCGTGTTTGTTTCTGTGTTTTGTTGTTGACTGTCCTCCTTGAATGCTATTTTCCCTGTCTGATCTTTTTATATTTCTTACCCTAGGTCTATATGGTTACTTCCAAATTCAAGGTCATATGTCAATGTGATGTATTGTTGTGTTCATTCCAATAAAGTAACTTCAGATAAATGAATTTAATTGTATGTGCTTATATATCATGCAATACTATAGGGTGGCAACGAAACAAGATATTGGGTCTAACTTTTAAGGTAAATGTCTGGTCTATAACTTGTTTTCATTTTCAGTCCAGTGGCAGTGCGTTGTGGAGTTGAGCTCTCTTATTATATTAGAAGCGTTAATTAAATTAATTGATAAGTTGATAAGCGAGCGTTTATCGTCACTTAATGTGAATGACGTTACTTAAGCTCGTATTGGCGAGTTTCTTCATATTGGCCATATTTATTTTCATATTGGCCGACTTTCGGTTCACATTTACCGAGTTTGCGTCGAATTATGTGTAGAGGTTCTAGTAAAGCACGACTAATATAGTTCAGTTAATTAATAAAAGTATATAACACAGAGATGAGCATGTTTATATGAATACTTGAAACAAAAGCCATAAAACAAGTACTCACTGACTTGGCAGAATCCAAAGCATAAAGAGAATAAACCATTCAGGGAACGTCAGTTGAAGACAAACATCAAACCGTTACATCCTTTCAGAATTTAGGTAGCCGTCATAGAGGCCACTATATATTCGGTCATCGACAATCAAAACGGAAAGCATTGTGGCGAATTGTAAATTGGACAACAAATGATAGGGACATACCTCTTTTGATGAACGTTTTACAAGTTTAATAAAGGTTATATGAAAGTGATCATGACCAAGGATCTCAGGAACTTTGTAAATATCGTCACCATATATTAATTATAAAACCAATACGAGCGTTTATTTTATAGAGAATCAACTCTGTATAATATAACAATTTTCTGTATTTTCAAAAATCTTAAAATTAGCTCCAGAAATTGATCGATAGCATTCTAGATCAAAATTAATATACAAACTCAGACCATTCCCGGTTTATATCGTCTTTAAGGTATACCTTAAATAAAGCATAATGTTATTTGGCATTTGGAAAATGTTGTGCCTAATTTGCAAACTGCGTCATCAAATGCGTTCAAGCTAAACGTCATGAATAAAGGAATTTAGAATGTTTTGTCTATTACAATTACCATGGTAGAAAGTGATGTTATTTTTCATAGAGCGTTATTATTCATGAATATAGAAATTCAGATAACTATTACTGTGTATGGAAACCATTAGAACGCTCTAATACTGTGATGGAGTTTGACCTAATTCGAGATTCTATATACTGCATATAGTGCACAGTGAAGCGTGAATTTGCTGTAACCCCTCGTGTATGGAGATAGTTAATTGCGAATTCCATTTTCTGTATATGTTTTTGAATCGATGTGAAATAACATTTTGTTCGTAATAAATATTCCAAGGAAGATTTATATAGATGTATGTGTCTTTTATAGTGAGCAGAAAGTTGTTTTTATACCTCACTGCCCAGATTCGCGCCAATACTCGGGAGGCGTTTCATGAAAAGTAATGTGTTACTGGAATAGCCTGACGTCATAGCATTCCATTTCCGTTTTGATGCGGCCATTCCTCCATTTTGTTTTCTTTTGTGCAGCGATAGTGCTACAGTTAGGACGCAACAATTTATCGTAAGTAGAATATGTGCAAGTTTACACTCTCCACTGTCATACGTGTCTATAAGTTAGCTCACATTTTCAGTTTATGAATGTTTTGTGTACGTATATTGTTTGCGTTGACCTAAATGAAATTAGTCTTGATCATGTTCGACGCCTGATAACTTTGTAAACAAGCAAGCGTCGCAGATGATCTAGACTGCGTAAAATGATAACTTATTTGTTATTCATCTGCATGTTTAAATATTCGAGTAAACAATTGGAAGGTTGTGTGTGCATAAACATTCCCTGACGTTTCTAGTCGTCGTTTGCATATTGGTAATCTGTAGTATCTAATCTAAAAGAAGAACAAAATACCTAGACGGAGATGTGAGAATAATGGCTGTTGTGGTAGTCAGGGTCATTCAGACCCTGTGTATACCGAATTGTTCTAGGATATTTGTGTATGACTCCATGTATCAGGAGACTTCCAGACCTATTTTTCTTGAATGTTTATCTTTCGAAACATCTTGTGCTCTTTTGTTTCCATATAATTTTGGAAACTTAACCCTGCGGGTCGCCAAGTGTTAAGCATTCTTGACTCGAGTCCCAGAAATCACGTGTTTGATTTCCAGTCGGGTCACATCCCGGATTTTCAAACAAACTCCCGCAGTATCTTACTTGGGCATGGTACTGTGAATATAGGTCATCCTT